>JAYDZG010000009.1:21329571-21354577 GCA_034509265.1 Microcambeva bendego | reverse complement strand
ATGTTTGTACATGATATAGTATATATCTAACACAGTCTATAAATAATACTATATATCATCACTTAACAAAAGTAAATACAGTATATAACTAATATCCGATATATTTAATACCGTATATAATTATTAGCAGGCTACATAACTAATACACGGTATACTTATTACTTTAACCTCCAACATGTATATGTATATAAGTGATACAGCATATAAAACACTTTATAACTAATGCAACATCCAACTAATACTGATGCACTGCATAAATAGTCCGTTATATCTAATAATATTGTTAAAGTAAATAACTAACCTTCAGTCCAGTGCTCTCTAAGATTAATATAATGCCTGAATAAAGCAGTAATAAAGAAAGTATTTAGAGATAATAAGATCGAAAGGCTGAAGTGCTGATCCAGAAACCACGACGCTACCGCAGAGTAAACAGTACCGTAGCGCTTCCTGACTTCAATACCGGCTATGTCCCAAACTAAATCTTACTCCCTACTCCCCTACACACTTCACTACACACGGGAGGCTTGTTAAAGTCTATACGAAACCACAATCACAAACACACAACTCCTAAAACTGTAAAATTCATTCGAGTACCCTAGAGTTCAATGCATAGTGCCCTTTGTAGGGAGGAGGGCCGAATAAGAACACAGCTCTCAGCCAGAGAGGAGAAAAGGCCAGTTTATTGGTTAGACAGTGTCCAATACTTTATTGGCTTGGAGTATTTTAACATTTTGATTGGTTCTATTCCTGAGTTGGCTCATGCAGAGATGCATTGTAAATGCCACCAGTTTCACATAGCTAAAGCTATTGTGAGTTATTATATTTTTTAATCGTGTTTGAATACACACAATTCAGGGCATAACATAGGGCGTTCTTAATGGTCAGAGGTCGAGTAAAAGAAATCAGTGGAACCATGGAAAGCTCAAAAGCAGGAGGAACCCATACAGAGACGGGGAGAACATGCAAACTCCAGAAAGGACCCACACAGCTCCACCCGGACATTCTTGCTGTGACCCAGTGAGTCACCGTGCAGCCCACTGAAGAGATCATCATTATAATTAATAATAAATCATTAAAGTAAAACATAAGCCACTATAACAAAAGTGTTGTTTACAAACACTTAGTATTACTTAGCTTTAAGTATTGTTCACATAAAATTAAAGTAAAAAAAATAAATAAAAATCTCAAATATTTTAAAAAGAAAATGTAATTGTATTGACTTCATGGTGGGACACAGTTACAACACACAGTTACTCGGTTAGTTTTAGTTCTGTTGGTTTATAATAACTATTTTCTTGTTAAACCAGGGATTCAAATAATTTTCCAGCAATAATTCTTAACGATTGATAAACGTGTTTAATAAAATCACTTTAAAATGCAGTTGTGTGCGTGTACAATAGAGCTGGATGGACCGGGTTCATTCCTGCCTCTCATTACTGTGTTTTTACTGAGTATAAGAAATGTTTCCTCCCAGCACTACCGCTTCCTCCAGCACTCAAAGAACATGCAAAAGGTAAACCTCCATTACTATATCTAAGTAAATGAAGAGGAAGTTTGTAATAAATTACGATGGACTTGTACCTGAACAGAATTACATAATGAATCTGTGATTTCATTCTGCGGTTTATTTTATCAACCAAAAGGGGGCGCAATTGCGACTGTTTTCTGCACCGCAACACGCGTGATCCGGGCACTTTTCCTCAAAGCAACAGGGCGCTGAAAAAAAGGCCTTTTAAGGGCATAAGAAATGGCTCAGATCTGGGCGTGATGATGGGCTGAGCTCGACCCAATGACGACCTAGACAGGGTACAAAGGCCATTTAATTTGTAATGAGGTGGAGTTTCTTAAAAGTTTATTTAAAAATACATCATTAATAATAACAATACTGCAGTTACTGCATTGTAGGTGCATTTTTGTGTTTGATTTGAGTGAATGCTTTGTGGGGTTCAACCTCTGCCGCAGTTCACAAACATTTTCACTTGGTTTTAGCTAGTATTTACTCCCACAACAAGCCTGATCAGGAAAGAAGTGATAAATTGGTCAGCATGGTGGTGCATATGGAAATGTCCCAGGGGCAATCTACCATCTCAGGGCGGTGTCATCATGAGGCCTAAAGTGCTGCGGGACTGGAGTGAGTTCCCGAAAATCAAGAATGCAGGCTAGTTTCTGGTTTCAGAGAAATGCAAGCATCCCTAACAAAAGACCTGGATAAACTAAGAGTATAAAAACGTGAAATAATCAAAAGAATCAAAGAAACTGACACATTAATCATCTGGACTTCTGCTGGCCTTACGAGTCACTGATGAATTTAATCATTCATTCGTTTTCAATGAGAGGCAAAACATGTTCAGTCTCTACATCTACTGTGGAAAAACGCACTCAACAGCGGCTCAGAACAACAGTAGCTGCAGTGTTACATGCAAAGTATATACCCACCTCAGACAACATCTGAGTATTTTTGTTTCACTCCAACTTCACTGCTTCAGTTTGCAACATAACCACAGTCTGCTGAAATTCATGAAGTTTACTACTCAGATCAGGTTCTTTGTGAGGAGGGAAATAAGATATCTGACCTGTTGCCATGTCCTCACATTTCAGTGTTAAGTATGGTTACAGTGCAGGGAAGAGAAAATGAACCACTTGGCAAAAAATATTGACCACATTGCTGTTACACAATAACCTGATTTACACCAGAACTACATTCACAATGTCACTGCCCGATTAAGGCTTTTTTCATAGGATCTCAAAGGGATTCAAGTCAGAACTTCTATTTGACCCTATTTTTTGTTCTAATTATTTGACGATTTGTCCTGCTGCACAACTAAACTGCACTTGAGCGTAAGCAGGTTATCAGGAGTCTGAGGAAAAAAAATGGCTGATGTCCTGCAGTAGATTGGCTCACTGTCCTGGGTATTCCTGTTTTCTGGTGGAAATGGGTACCCCATAACCCTGATCAGGACAAAACAGTTGCTAAAATGCAATGAATTGATTTACATAATAAATAAATCAATTCAATGAAAAAGTTCCATCTTTAAATTGTCCACAGAATATTATTTAAAAATCTTAGGGGGTATCTGTACGTTTTTTTTTACCACAATTTCAAACAACTGCATCCTGAATCACTCAGTAAGAGACTTTCTTACAAAATTCACTTTTGTAAAGTACAGTAAAAGAACTGCCTACATAATATTTTATAGTTATTACAGTGTTGAGTGTTTAACATGGTGTTGAAGTAAACTGTAAGCTAAAAAGCCAGACTGTAAACAAAGGAGCATAAATTATTGTTAGGCAGTAAACTTGATAAGTAATGTGGTTATACATCGACTTCATATCTGCACTGGAGCATATGTCAGGCAGGCACGGGCAGAATGTTATATTGCAGCACGGCAGCTTCTTTACATGCACAAGCTCATAAAAACGGTCTTTAAGGTCAAGAGCTTTCTTTTAAATATACTGAAAGTGACTAACCATAGCAGCAACGATACCAACAAAGTGCAAGTTTAGACACGAGCTTATTACTTCACCTTTTTCTCTTCCTGTTCCTCTGTGTACCAGATTCTTTCTATACCCCTATATGGTAAAGAGGTTTTTGCTGAGTGAACATACAGGAAACGTGGAAGTACCCACACATTCATTCATGCAGAACATTACAGACACTTCATTACATATTTCACATTAATTGAGAGGACCGAATATGCAAAAGCATGTAAAAATATCAAATATTGTCTTTTTAGGTTAAACTGACATTTCAGGGGACTTAACAGTATAAACCAATAAGCGGATGTTACTATTTAATGCAGCCAATCATATCCAATTTCAAACAAGGAACAAAGATAATATTTCAAATGATCTTATCTCACTTTCTGTTATCAGGGCATTGCAAGGTTTTTTTTAGATGTTCTAAATGTTAGATTGTATCAAATGTTACATATAATTCATTTTACATTACCTGACAAACCATGTAAAATATGTCATTCATTCATCAAAATTATACAGTTATGTTCATAATTATTTTTTCTACTTTAGGCAGCTCCTTTAGAGGTCACCAATGCAGATCATGATCCACTTTAAACATGTTATGCATCTTTGTGGCTGAGTACCTATATGACAATTCAGTGTCTCCAATTACCCTGACTTGAGTTTTCACTCTTGGTGGATCAAGTAGCTGGTGCTAGTGGCAACCCTGCACCTAGATTTCTTCTACCTTCTCTGTCTTGCTTTGGGGATTTTAGTGATTTTGTCCCACATAAGGCATGGCTTATTTTTGAGTTTGTGGCTTATGTTATTGTTATTTTTGCCTGTAATTTAGAAATCTAACTAGTATTGTTATACACTGCTTGTGTTTTCTGCAATTCTTTTGCAACACATGCATAGCCTCTGTGGTGAGACGCTCACCAAACCATTTTAATACATTTGTTTAGAGCAGTCATTTAAGGTTGACTGCATTACCACATAAGTCATGCTCGGTACACCCTATGGGCCAAAACAAACCATCAGAAAGGACCAAAGTTTAAGAAATAGTCATTCAGGGGTACTTACAGTACTAACACATTAATATTATATGTTGTATCTGTGGAAATATTTGCTTTAATAATTCTTTAACAATCCCATTCACACGTGTTCTTTACAGTTCTGCAGATAATGCCATGTCTCTTAATTTAAACAGAATGGTAACACACCCACTAGAAACCTAAAACCTGACACATACACAAGTGATCTATTGTGTTTTATCACAATCCACAGGCTAACAGTGAGACTTCCAAAGTACCATTGCATAACTTTCATTCACCGAACTGAACCCTGCAAGACTCAAATATGACCTTTTTTAAATGATATTTGTGACCTTTCACATGGATCTTATTAATATGCCAAAGTAGTACTATTATCAATAAATTTTCAAATATTTTACAAGTCCACTGATCCATGCACAAAATTTAGAAGTTAATTAAATAAACCCTGATGCAGCCGTGGGTGTCATAGTGGGTGTTTATACAGCATGAACAGTGTAGTGACATTTAAAACATCCCATCAATATGGCCCAAAGTGAATTTAACTGTTAGGCCACTGCTTGTATTTTCCAGTCCTTTCAGTAGTTCCTTAAAAATAATCAGCAAAAAGAGCCCCTTCTGCTTCATGGACTTGATTAACAGTATCTACTCTCTGATTCACCTCTTTATGATCCAGCATTCATTTTAAATGTGACCTGAATGAGGCTTGGAATTGTCTTACTGAAATAACTATGAACCTCCAAGGTAATGTTGATGGTGGCATTAGTGGCACCAGTGACATGGGCAATGGCGCACACCAATACCAGGAGTCACACTGATTATCCCCCCTTTAGCTGATAACAGTCTGAATGGTCCTTTTCATTTTTGGCCATTTGTACTCATCTGACAACACAACACACACATTTGGTTTGTCAATTGAAGATGTCTTTATGGCTGTATGGCTTTGTGTAACTGGGTTTGAGGTTGCACTTTGAGGCTGTAGTAGACAGTGTTCCCGGGCCTGTTAAATACATTGATGATAAGAACTCTTTACCATAAATTAGAGGTACAAGTCACCCATAACAAACGCTAATAAGCTGAGCCACACACAAAATAAGCTGTTACACACAATTTAACTTAAAGATTGGACTAGTGGATTTAAATAGTTGTGATGAGGAAGTCATGGGACAAAGTGTTCCAGGGAAAGTTTTGCGTGTCGTCTTTTATGACGTTTCAGTGCGTGTGGCACTCTGATGATGACAAAGTCTCTGTATTTATTTGGTTGTGGCTCAGCTTATTAGCGCTGACAAAGACAGCACAAATTTGCATTCTCCAGTTTACTCAGCCTTAAAAGGTCTCGGTCACTCGCCCTAACACCACTCCCATAAGCAGCCTCAGGGCCATCCCTGGGACAATCTGACCATCTAATCATCAGCGGTCTATAATTCCCTCTTAACTATCTGAACAGACTTCTCTTTTTCAAAGTGCTTCAGGCCAATGCAGACAACATGTAAATGCATGCGTTGGATTAATGCAAATTCCCTGCAATGAGAAAGAATGGATAGTATGGCAGCTGAGGCCTTTGTGGGAGTAACTCAGTGTTTTTAAAATGTAACATCATCGTAGATATTCCTGTTTTTCTCCCATCCTGTGATGAAGTGAACGTGGTATTTGATTTGCATTGTGTGATTTTTTTTACTAAGGGGATTAAGCTGGTAGAAGATAAAAAGTAATGATCCATTGAAAATTCTTGAAATGAAATATTGAAACTGCATTTTCATATAATCCTAAACCTCAAGATAAAACAACTTCATTACTGACAATAAGACACTAGGTTATAAAAAAGTATTTTTATGATCGTACACACAACAGTGACACTGACTGGTTAAGCAGGCAGACATGAACATTTAATAAATAAACAAAAAAACACAACCAACAAGGGGGGCTAGGAAAGAAATAACATAAGTGCTAGGTTTCAACTAGAAAAAAAAGAACTATGCCCTATGTTAAATTACACTAACTGCTATTGCTAAACACAAAAGCTTTCCTCACTCTAGACTAAGCTCTGCTAAACAAACCAAACACAAAAGCTACATCCAACTCTAAGCTATAAAAGTGCAAACAAGGACTAATTCTCAGTTGCAAATTAGGTTTATTAGCAAAACTTTCAAACTTTCCGCTGTTTGCAGTAAAATAATCAAACAAGAGTCAATATAAAGTGTATTTTTTCCAATTCATCACAAAATGCTGTTATAGTGATTCCTGCAGAATTATTTAACAACCTGAAATAAAATCCCTCACACATTTGCAAATCAGGTGTCATCTCAAGCACATCTGATCTAACTGAACTAATCAAGGGATTCATTATTTACATCAGGTGTGCTTGACTTAACACATCAAATATAGTGGTTGGTTGACTGTGACAAGTCAAGACAGCTGTCCGAGAGGTTAGGACAAGAGATAAGTGCCTTGCACAAACAATTAAATGGATACAAAAAGGTAATAAAGGCAATGCCGTCACATTCCTGTGAAGGAAGATCTGCAGAAATAATTGGTGGCAACAGACTCATACTAATTAGGAATCATTCTAAATGCTGAAGGTCGTCAAGAGGTACACATCTACCGAGCCAAGATTTCATGAAAGGTTGACTCCATTATGCTGAAATCATATAAATAATCCACTGATGTTTTGGGATTCTGTTCTGTGAAACTGTGGTTTTGGGAACTGTGGAATGGGAACACCCCGAAAAGAGTAAAGCATGGCGGTGGATAAGTGATGTTCTAGGACAGATTTAGTTCCTCTGGCACTAGAAACCTGCAGCTTGTGGAGGGCAAGATGAATTCCCTTAAGTATCAGGAAAGTTTATGTGAGGAAGGTGAACTTGGGTGTTGTTGGACCTTAATAAAAACAAGACAATAATTCCAATGATACCTTAAAGTCTACTGAGGCTTGGTTTCAGATATGTTCAAGGTCATGGAAGATTCTGAATTGTTCATCACAGTCACCTGACTTGAACCCTATAGAAAATCTTTGGTGTGTTTGAAGAAGGTATTTGAAGCATGCAAATGAGGGAATGGGGAATGAGCTAACGTCAAAGTTAAAAAAATGCCAGAAAGGAAACAGAATAGGTTCCAAACAGCTGTACATGATGAACAAAAGAGCGAATCAGAGGCAAGGGGCCTGAGTGGGTGTGGAGAGACATTGAGTCCATGTACATACCACAGGGCAGAACTGGAACTGTGACAGACAGTTAACTATGTTTCACTTGTCCCTTGGAACCATCAGATTGATTCAGACGAGGCTGGTTGGCAAAATATGAGGGTTTTTTTATTTCCTTTTTTTAATTAAAGGATTTGGGGGTTTGTTTTTTGATTGGAGCTCTTTTCTCCTATACTTTATTTTACTTAATTATTCATTCTACACTTTATATAAATTCTGACTAAATGGTATTAAGTAACTATTCCAACAGTTTACTTTTGCAGTGGTGATACAGGTTAAATATCTGTTTATAAGACACTAATAAAACACTATATACCAAACGGTTTCAGTAATGATAACAAAATTATGGAACTTCCCACCTTTTTGTCAACAGCTTTTGAGTTAAAATGTGTAATGATGTAATGCGAGTATTGCGATAGCAAGCAAGCACTGAATTGTTTTCCCACCCAAGCACACACACACAAAGAGCAACACATGACTGCATCAGCAATGTGAGTGGGATTTGAAATATCTGGAGCTGGGAGACCTCTGGAATGCAGGAAGGATCTGAAAAGAATGGCTAGCAGGGACCTACTTGTTCATCCTTTGTAAACAAGATGCTTTTGAAATACGTTCCTGTTTCTCACCCACACATGCTTAGAAGAACAGAGCTGCAGTGCCTGTGGAATGAGCCTAGATGCTGTCTGAACATGCAGCACTCTGGAATCTGTGCTTAAAGAGCCGGATGATTACACGTTGGCTGACTGGCTTCTGCATAAAGCAAAAGACAGCTTGTGACACTGTGGCGAGAGACTTAATCAAAGCCCTGCAGTCATTAATCTTATTATTGCAATCCCTGCAGGTCCTAAGCAACACCTGTCCCACGCCTGAATGCAACTCTACTCACACACAGTCTACAGACAGTTAGTCATACACCAGTGCATCCTCTCTTCAGCTGAGAGTACAAATGATTAACAGCTGAAACAGTTAACTAGGGTTGTAAGACACATGTGCACTTTTATAGTCCAATAGAACAACATGGTCTGGCTGAATTAATGGAGTAGTCGTTTTCAGACTGAACATTTATTATCACTTGATGAAGTGCTTCTCACAAATTGGAATCAGAAATCAGCGTTGAACTGGCTCCAGGGCCACCTGGAAACACTGGGTACACAGAATAACACACACATTCGACTCCTAATAAAAAGCAGCCATTGAAAGCAACCAGTCCGCCCAGCTGAATGTTTTTTAAAATGTGCAAACCAGTGTTTTACCTATAAATACAGCTCAAAAGTTAACCTGTTGCTTTTATAATATAAAACATATGACTAGTGCTTATATACAGACACAGTTAGGTCTGAGTAGTAGGTCGAGGGAATTGGCTACCTTCTGTTACTACAGTGAGTCCTACTGCCTTGTGTCACCATAGATAAACGGAACCATTTTGATTGTAATTATTTTAGACTTTTCAGAATAAACATTGCATTGGATACTTAACTGTAACTGCATAACCGAATGCATTTGTATTTATATGCAGTGACCCTTCCTACTATCAGGATGAGTAGATCCAAATCAAACCCATACACATAGTATAAAACAATGAATTTTTTATTTGTGATCCTGCCATTCAAGCCCTGATTATTAAGTCTCTTTTAAGGTCACTTAAATCTGTTGCTTTCTTAAATCAAAACTAAGGTTAACTGAGGGGAATCTGCATTGTTATATCTTACCACAGACCCTGCAGGATGTTAGTTGTTTAATTGGAAGCATCTTTGCTGACCATGTTAGTTTACTAATGTATTCTCATTTTCTTGTTGTTTTATTAACAGTTTTGGTTTCTCGTGGATGCTGCCATGTGACCCTTAAATCTAAATCCTTTTAAGGATGTTCTTTTTTTGGTTCAGGCTCTGACAACACTCTAAGACAACACAAAGAGAGCACAAACAAATCACATTGCATGAGATGCAGGAATTTTTTCGCCCACTCCTCAGGCCCAGAAACTGTCACGTGTCATTACTACCAGAAAGTAAGGGCTTATAGGTTAAGCAAATAGGCAATTAAATTCACATCTGTTGTTCTAAAGCATGGCCGGGGTGAGAAAGGGATAAGGGAAAAGAATAGGGGGGCCAGAGAGGGGTAACATAGCAGAAGGGGAAGAGGATGTGCAAGTTCATTTTAAATGAGTCACTGAGTTCATAATTATTCCTCAATAAAATGTTTAGCAAAAAATAAATAAATGTGTAAATCGATAGTAGATTATAAATAGATTATAAATAGTAGATTATAAATAAATAGATAGGAGTAAATGAAAAGGGTTCCTAATTCACTAGAAATAAGAGAGATAGCAAAAGTAAAAAGGGGTAGTAGGGGGGAAAGAAGGGGTGGTTATTAAGTCTCTGAAAGAAGGATTGCCTCATGCCTGTGATTGGCTCTCAGCATGGACCACGATGACCCATGGGACTCCCCAACGGTCCTTAAGGAATTGTGCCGAGCAGCCTGCATTACGTAAGCTAGATTGAACTTCACAGTGCTTAACAAAGCCTGGCTAAAGAAGTCAGATCTATCACTCAGAACAAATACATCATTGTCACTTAATCTAAAGAAATGCACAAGCAACAATAAAACATCTTGAAAAAAAGCTTTTATTTTTAAATGCGCTTTGTGCTCACACAATGTTTGCTTTCATGTCTTGGTGTATTGATGAAATTCATTTGGAAGTATGACCACTGCATCATTTTGAAATGTGAGAAAAAGTTGTAAGAAAAAAAAGAACTGTCTTATATTTTTTGTTTAAAAAATTCAATGGCTAAAAGAAAAGCTACATCAGTAAAAATGGCTGCTCCACACTTGGGCCGAGTGACAAAACAGCTCGTCAGACTGCATTGGGGGCTACGTAAGGTGTTTAAGATCCCAGTGTGGAGCTGAATGAGTCACAGTGCAGTGTCTGCAGTCACACGCTTATACGTTCATACACATACACACACACACACACATACAAACATCCAGTGACGACCCTCTCTCCACAGGAGACTGAGGCCATGAACAACAGTGACTTGTATTACAGAAAAAGCCAGAAATACAAAGAAAAAAACAAGCTGTGTGTTAATTAAAAATCAAAGAAGCATCCTTAACTCAAATTCCAGTTACATTTGCTATTCTAAACGCACAAAACAAATCTGCACTCGAGATGAGAGTGAGATGATGTACAGTACAGCAGATAAATGTGTGCATATGTTTGTGTGCTTGAGTGTGTGTGTGCATGTGTGTATGTGCATGAGTGTATAAGGAGTGTAAGATGACCATTTCCCATTCCTTTCAAGCCCATCCCATTCCTCTGAAAATGCCCTAGTACGTTCTATTCTGTCTGTGCATCATAGTTGGCACCGCCAGCCTTCTTCAGCTCGTTTCGAATATAGTCTTCCTCCAGCTCCCGAATATCACTCACCATGAATTCTTTAGCAAAGTTCTGCAAGAACAAAAGACGGTCAGATAACATTTAGGTTTATGCTAGCTTTTCAGCCTAAATTGTGGCTGTTGGGTTATAGTGAGTAAGGGAGTAGAAAATAAAAACATTAATTAGAAGCAAATATGAGGACAAAAACAAAATGTATCAAGACCTACCTGACATACATCCTTCACCAGGGTTTTGTCTGTGCTGATTTTGGCTCTCTGGAGGCCGCTAACGTTTTCTCCGATCCAGGTGATGAGGGTGAACTTGGCTCTTTTGCTCATGGCGTCACCAGTCTGGATTCTCACAAAACCAAACAGACGATCATCATCTAAATGTAGAAGAAATCAGACATTAAGAAACATGATTTACTATAAAACAATATACTATAATATCAGTAAACTATCAGCTGGTTAGACTGTATTCATTAATAAAGCACATGAAACTGTGGCAAGTTGTGATAATTAAAGTTAGTATTTGAACTTAAAATCCCACAACAAAATAAATTTTAGACTAAGAGCTACAAATAAATGATTGCATTAATTGTTGCTGTTTTGCAATTCAATTTTTTCTTCATTTTTGCTTAACAGTTCGGCCCTGAATAAACTTTATTTCCACTCTGTCCTATCTTTTTTGGAGTGCATTTACCCAATATCATCGCTAATCATCTTTGCTTTCTACTTCTGTAAGTGAAAAATTCAAGAGAATTAACAATTCCCTGAATCTTTTTGATGAGTTTTACAACAGTCCAGTGCATTTTACTTGGGTGTAAGAACAATCATATACAAACAACAGCATCACCTGAATGCTTGTTCAAGACCGAGGCCTGACTGACTAAGAAGTGGACAGTATTCACTGTCTTCTCATTTTAATTATTAATGTTCCACATGGTGCATTTATATTTAAGTGTTGATTCAACTGACAGCTGCCAGAGTAAATGACTAATGATCTCCACTGAAGTGGCTCAAGGATATACAGAACCTAAAAGAAAAAATCTAATTTGTTCTTAGTCCCATAAGACAAATCTGCATGCTGTGATTTACTGATGTCATTTCAGATGACCTCGGATTTGTATGACATGTACAGTCTTCATACTGCACTCTGCCTTACTGAAGGCATACATTGAATAGGTCTGAATTATTTCCAAATGAAAGGAGTAATGATTTAAGCAGTACTCTGTTAACTGGAAAAGAGAGTTCATACATGCTTTTGTGTCATAACCTTACTTCCTCATCCTAAAACATTCTTAGTAAAACCACCTTAAAGCTGCAGTACATCATTTTAGTGACTGGAAAACCAGTACTCCAGTACTCCAAGGATATTTAGTATAGTGTGTAACTGTCCCACTTTCAACAAAGTCAGGTCAGGTTTAGTACACTAGAGTTTAGTGAAGTGATTTTTCTAAAAGATGAAATTACTGAATCACGTATAGCCTTTGTCTTGATTATTATAATAACTTGCATTCACAATGACAGCTTGTGCAATCATTTCAAAGTCCTGCACTGACGTATGTTTGCTACTGGATTAATTCTTTGACAAAAGAATCATTACCAATCCATACCAAATCTCTATGCTCATGTCACTAATTGAATTGGGTCATTTAAACAAATAGATACACAAAGCATTTTCATATCTGAAATAAAATATCTGAAATAAATCTGTTGCAGTTTTAAACAGGATAATCAGTGATAGCATAAATTACATGAAACATGTTACTCTAATCGTTAATACTGTACATTAGCACTGAAAAAGAAAATGATGTTTAAAAGAAATGTGTGCTGATCTCATATAAGTGCATGTCAACATCTTGTTCTGATCTGAGCTCTACATTTAGAGTTCCTGCTAACCATTTATAAAACATAGCGGTTTCTTCCAAGTGACAATCTCTGTTAGGAAAATACCCTGGCACCAATTCCCAACTCACTGCTGTTTATTAACAGGGCTTATTCTTAATATGCTTAATAATTAAAATGTGCCACTAGTTAAACGTTTATTACATTCAGTCGCTGCAGGAAATAAAATGTTTAGCAAATTCGAATCAAACCCATTAATGACTAACCTGACCCAGTACCCAAACATGCTATATGTGTATATGTAGTATATGTCATATCAAGTATTTCTCGGACTATGTATTAATGGCTTTTAATTGTACTGCATAGGCCTCTCATGTTGCAATGTCCTTCTGGAGTTTCACAATTTAATTGAAATATCTTTCCGGCTCCATCAAGCCTGTACAATTCAGAGAACATTGTGCAAACATATCCTCAAACCAACAATTCAACTGATGATGTGGCAAAAAGGAAATATAATGGTCATAACCTTTCCAGTAAAGCTTAGTTGCTAAACCATGGAAGAATTAATAAACTTTTGAAAGCATCATGCTCAAAAAATAATTGCATACACTACCCCCAGATTTCTGATATACCTTAAAACGGTAAACACCATCTTCTAGCTCAGCTGGTACTTCACACTTATTATCCTCTACATATCTATTCCAGATTGTGTATAATCTGAAATTTGTCTGAAAGCTCATCAGATTTACAATCATCACATGATCCAAGAGTGAGTTTGTCAGTCCAGTCCTCAGACGCAGAGTAAATGTTTCAAAAACAGTTTTTGCTTTAACCCTCAGTCACACTTGAAACTCAAGGGTCAGGTTTCCAAGAAGTGTGACAAAAATGCTGGGTGTGGCCTTAAATTTAAATAAAGTTGTTACATTCTCAAAATGTATAGTTTAGAAAATTGTTCAAACAAATTTCAGCTTGGCTAAACTACACCACCATGGGTGCATGCTGTTTGAGCTGCACCACACCCAAATTTACATTAGCATGGAACTTAGGCCTAACACCATTCTCTTATTACCGAATATTTTCCAGTCTAAATGAACCCATACCAGCTATAGTTGTATAACTTGTAGTGCAGTTATTTATGTATTTGGAGAACATTTATACTCGGACAGTACTTTCTACCCCTACTTATAGCAAACCCATCTTTTGTATCTTGAACGATTTAGTTAAAACAACGTTCCATAAATGTTTTCAATATGCAAAACAACTATTGCCAATTTGTCCAAAATTTGTCATTCAATAGCTTCATGTATGCTACTCTTCTGTCTAGTAATTAGTATGACACCATATATGGTAACCTAATTCATCAGAGACACTTCCGTATAGTAAGTGCTGTCAAGCTTGACATTGACAGTGATGCCAATACAAGCCACAAAATAAAAATTAAAACGTATAAAAAGTCGTTTCTATCAGTGTAGCTAATAATTTGAAATCAAAGTTCAATACTGAGGGGAAAGTACAACAAACGACCATTGTGTTTTGTGTTGAATCATATACAAATCAGATTCAATGTTACCTGTACATAGGGCTTTGAATTCTGCATAATCTGTTCCACATCCTGCTAGCACAATCGTGGAGCCCTCATACTTAAAAGATGCCCTTAAAAGCAACAAAAGAAATAACGAGTTATTAACAATGTAAAAATAAAACATTGAAAACATCGACACAGTAACAATGACACAGACGTATTTCTAAACTGTAGTTAAATCAAACGCAGCAGAGACTGCAGGAAGATTTTAGGGTCACATTGTAATAGACGTGTTCAGTGAATCCCATGTTTTGTGTATGAAAACAAAGAAAATCACAATTTTTCACAGACCAGGTGACACCTAAGCTCTTAGAAGATTAAGACTAGCAATCCGTGTTTAAGAAAGTAACTGAATGACGGAATGAATGGATAAATGAATGAACATTGAAATAAATGAACAAGTAATTAACCCTGTATAATAACAGGTCTCACCAGCAGACATCTGTGTTATCATCCCGGACCTGATTATACGCATCCCTGCAAGCCTCTTTGTCGATCTTTGTTGCCATTTCGGATGGAAAGGAATATAACAGCCAAAAAAAACAAGAAGTTAAGATTTACAGCAGCGCTAGTAAGTGGTTAAATCCTGAAAAGAGAGATGCGACACAAGCAGACAGGGCGATGCTCGGTGTGTCGTTGGAAGAGTCAGTCAATCCTCTCTCTCTCTCTCTCTCTCTCTCTCTCAGCTGCAGCTCCTGGGTCTACACATTTCCTACTGGCACTTGATGGGCGTTGGTGATCTTTTTACGCTCATATATTGCGCTTTCGTTTGGATGTAGGTTGTTTTCTTTTCAACGCGAGTGTCGCAAGCCTCACCTCCTCCTAATGACCAACTAGGGGATTCTAGTCAAATGAAATCCACCCAAATGAATTGTGGCACTTAAGAGAGCTTTTCTGCCATCTTGTGGATCGCAGTGTTTACATTGGCTTTCATGGCAAAAGAAATAAGACTGTTTCTGTCTGTGGATGAATGGGTTTATTCAAAAGCAGTATAAACCACACAATAACTGCTACACTGTGCGTCTTTAAAAGCGGCATGTCTGACATGTTGAAGTGTTTCAATTTGGCTGAATGCATGAGTACAGAACAGACATGTTATGTACACGGCTGTCAAATGTATAAGACATAAACAATGGCATAATGTGCAATGGATTATTTGTTTGCAATGATTGTCTTTGCCAATTTGTCTGTCACACATACACATAATAAATCACTCGAAGCTGTAAAGAGAAATAGTTACGTCATAATGCACCAATGCTTTGTTAGAAAGAGATCGACAAAGGTGATTGACACTAACGCTTCAACACGCTACATTGGCTCCTGTCCACATCTTCAGGTGGTCAGGGCTTCGTTTTTAAAATATATTGGTGATCAATGTAATGTAAATGTGCTGAGCTTGTAATTATTATTGAAATACATTATTGTGTCACATTGTTGCTTGGTTAGGCTGAACACTTCTGTTTTAATTCATAAGCAGTTGGGCTTTGATGTTGGCACACAAAAACCCAGGCAGGACAGTCAAGCACCTGTACACTGAGCATACAATAACTCTCTGTTGTACCATGTGCAAACTGGGGCCTAATAGTCTTTCCGGTAGAAATGTGGAGTTATTAACAACATTAGTCTTTCTAAAATCTCAGTAAATTGCTCTGTGTGAGTGGTAGGTTCATACTAATGCAAATGACCCACACTGTATGCTCGGAGGTACCCAAATACCACACCTGGAGTCTAGCAAAGAGAAATGTTGGTCCTTTACCCACTTAAAAACCAAGCTAGAATATGGACTCATCTTAACATAGTACTTGTTGTATCTGCCAATACAACAATATATGTCACATGATGTCACATGACACTTTCTTATGCAATGGTGTGTGAGGGCTCAAAGGTAATGTCCACTCAGGAGTGGTTTCTTGTTGGTTCATTGATATCTATCTAAAAGATATTTTTTAACATTTTACTATATTTGCTTATTTAGGCCTGATAAGTCATAAATCAATTCAGCAAAAAATCCTGGCGCCATAGGAGACAAGCCAAAGCAAGCCCTAGGTACTTCAGCAGTGTGGCATTTTACCTGTCTGTGTGTGCTTTAATTATGTCTAATCTGAATTTTTGATGCCGTATTTTTGCACCTGAAAATAGATCATTTGATTTTTTTTATGTTGAATTTTTGGTAACATCGAAAAACGAACATGAAAATGAGTCAATGTAAAATGTAATGCATTTAATTGTACGGGAAAAAAAAATCAAAATCAAAATTTCAATGAAAACTAATTCAGTGCTGGAAATTCAAAGGCTTTAAATTTTCGGAATCTGAGGATACAGATTTACTTCCATACTGGGGCAGAGGGCAGCTGGGTGAACTGGGCTACTGAGCAGAACACATGGAGAGTGACAGAGTCCAAACGATCCAAAATAATCACTGGCTTTTATGTGCTTCTCGTTTCATCAGGGTGCATTGATTGACTGATTTGCATAGTTTATGAACCTGGGAGCAGTAGATTAAAACGTTATTCTGACAGAACTTTTTATTCATTTTTTAAGCAGGGCAAGTGTTTTTATTACAGACTAATACATTTCAGCTATTAATGTAAAAATCACATTTTAGGGTGTCGTTACTCTTTAAACAAATTGATTCAGTAGGTAAGCAACATGAAAGACAACATTATCAATTTCTATTACAGCATGTCATCATCACTGATAGTCAAATTTTAGTCAAATTTACCAAATAAATGGAAATTGGACCTAATCGGTTTCTGTCAGTCTGTGGTGTTTCTGCGAAATCACACGGATCACCTGGAGGTAACTTGTCCATTTGCTTGATGAAACTCATCTTTCAGGGGTATTTACTTTATAAACAAAAGTAACTGAATATGACTAATGTATACCACGTAGCTGCGTTTGCTGGGCGAATAAATATGTACATGTATATATATATATGTATATATATATATATATTTAATCGCAATCTTATATATGTGTCCTTGTTGATGTAAAATAAAACCAAATGCAATTCTCTTCATAAGCACAAAGTCTACAAAGCACAACATTTTCATCAAAACGAACTAAACCGGAGCATCACTGCGCATGCGCAGATCCAAACCCATAGGGTGCGCAAAGTGCGTAAGGTGCCAATACGTACTTTACGTCACATAAGTTTATACCATTATTTTCATAAAACTGCCGCTATTTCTGTATGTACAACACAGCGTGCTTTAAACCATACAATCTTCCAATGCCTACAGATGTACTGGTGTCTCTAGTTTCTGATTAAATGAGAGAAATGTAGAGAAAAAGTAAAACTAAAGTATCGATCCCACCTCACCAATATCAAGCCTTTTCCAAGAATTTCCCCTCGGGGATCAATAAAGTATCTATCTATCTATCTCTATCTATCTTTTTGCATATTATTCCAGTGTTTGTGACGTTTTCTTCCAAATGTCCAAGAACACTCAGAGTTTATTGGTTACTCATAATTAATAATTGGAGTTATTAAATGTGTTCTCTATTCATTCGAGTATTTTAGAGTGGCCACTGGTCTACCGTAACAGTGAATAAAACAGTAAATAATGTTTTTGCCAACCCTACCCAATATCATTGATACTTAATCGTTAGTCTGGATTAATGCCATGCATGAAAACAAACCATCCCATAGATAACGGCGAATGTCTTTTATTTTGAAAAATATAGACTACCTCTGATTTTGCGCTGATGTGAGCTTCACACGTTCTTCACATGCACAATGCAGTGTAACTTGTTTACTTGTTGCAATAAAAGTATTTTACAATAAAATCCCTCACAAGAACAGCATGAAAGACAGGTAACATCATTGTTTATTCTTGCCACCTGGTTGTCCCAGGTTTTTGCAGATAAAATACACAATATATGTGATACGGCAGCTCTATTTTCACTTAACCAGACAAACTATTGTGCTCTTCGAATCACAAGTAGTGCACTATAAAATACGTGTTATTTACTTTAAACTAAATCATTTATTTATGAATGATGTCGTTGTTTCTAAACAATTAAGCATATTGTTAAGAGCCCATGTTATTTTCTTAAATAATCTTGACATACATGAAGAGCCTATACATTTAGCCACATAGACTCTGTAGACTCCACATAGTCTTGACTTTACTAATATGTAACTCTTATGCCCCCTGTCCTGAGACATTAAACCTTCACTCTATAGATGAGATATCCTGGAGGAACTGGACTGGGTGCAACCTGACCACCTCATACCACCAGTAACACTGGAAAATAATCAGTCGTGGGGGATAAAGGAGTGAATGGTTGTCCGTGGCCACTAATAAAACCAATTCCCTTTTTGATGGTTGTCTGGCTGTTACCTCTTCAGTACACCTGTTGTCACTTCCATGAACTTTCAATGACTTAGTGCGTTACTGTGATGATTAAGTGTTTTCCTTTATTTTTGCTTTTGTGAATAATATTTACAGTAAGTGTTTCCAATTGTTTAACAATTATCAGTGTTTAAGTAGAACATTTTACTATTTGTTTAGTAATATATTTAGTTTTTTAATGATTTTTTTTATTTGTATTGTTTGTAAATTGTATAATTCTGGTGGTTACTGTCTAATACATTTATTTATTTTTCTTTTTTATTATATTGTAAGAAGGAGATGACAGAATGGAAGGTGGGAAGCAGAATCGACTTTGCCGCCCACTACAAATCAGCGACTATTCAAAGGTATTCATAAAGGGATGCAAGCAATTGAACATTGTACACAACAAATATAAGTAGTAGCAGTTTTTGAGGGGAATCCTCCCAAAGGGATCAATAAAGTTTTATCTGTCTGTCTGTCTATCTATCTATCAATCAACAACCGAATTCTCTAAGCAGTGACGATCTGGTATTGACAAAAAATCTGGAAAGCTGTATTAGATATGAAAGAGTTCTCAGCAGGGGGATTCTTTGTCCCTAATTTCATAAAGAAATGGTTCTTTAGAGAAAGATAATGAGAGTTTCTAAGTACATTCTTGGTTAAATGACAAAGCTTTTTTCACTTTTTCTGCTTTTGAAAGGTGTATCGATGGGCTGATCAGGCTAGTGACCTCCTTCGGGGTCTGAATAAACAGCGAGAGTGTGGCCAGCTGTGTGATGTGGTGTTGGTGGCAGACGGGCAGCGGGTTCCTGCCCACCGCGCCCTGCTTGCCGTCTCCAGCCCGTACTTTCAGGCTATGTTTACAATCGGCATGAAAGAAGAGCGGCAGTCTGAGGTGGAGCTCGTGGGAGCTTCATATGTTGGAGTAAAAGCGGTCGTGGACTTTCTGTACAGCGGCGAGCTGCTTCTGGATGGTGGAAACATAGACTACGTGCTGGAAACTGCTCATCTGCTGCAGGTCTGGCAGGTGGTGGATTTCTGCTGCCAGTACCTGGAGAAGCAGGTGAACGAAGAGAACTATTTGTATCTGCAGGAGCTGGCGATGCTTTACAGCCTGGAGAGACTAGACTCCTTTATAGATCGGTTCATCTTGGAACGATTTGCGACGTTGTCCTTCACGCCTGGGTTTTTAAGCGATGTGAGCTTATCAAAACTCTGTTTTTATCTAGCAAGTGAGCATGTGCAACACGACAGCGAGCAGGCTCTATTCCAAACTACATTTCAGTGGTTAAGCCAGAAAACCGAGCGTCAGGCATTGGCCCACCAGCTCCTGAGCCACGTCCGCTTTTCTCTGATCTCACCAGCAGAGCTAGCAGACCGTGTCCTGCCAGCTGTGTGCTCTTTGCTGCCAGCAGATTCAGGCTGCCAGGCTCTGGTGGAGGAAGCACTGAGTTACCATGCACGGTTTAGTGCTCAGCCAGTGCTCCAGACAACACAGTCGTCTCTAAGAGGAGGAGCGGAGCGCCTTCTGCTGGTCGGAGGAGAAGTGTATGAGCGTGGAGAGGAGCTGAGCACGGATGTCAGCTGGCTGGACGAGAACGACAGTACGTGGGGCGTGGAGACACAACTGCCTGCTCAGAGAAGCCACCACTGCGTGGCAGTGCTGGGAGGCTTCATCTTTATTGCTGGTGGAAGTTCATCACGAGATAATGGAGGAGATGCTGCGAGTAATATACTCTACAGATACAATCCACGCAACAAAACATGGGCCAAGGTATTCAGCTTTTGATTCCTTTATTGGGTTTCAATCATTCATTCATCTAATTTACAATTTTTTATTAATTTTCTTTCTTAAGGGTGCAAATATGAACCAACAGAGGGTGGATTTCTATCTGGGTACGATAGGCAATTCACTTATTGCTGTTGGGGGTCGCAACGACAGTGGAGCACTATCATCTGTTGAGATCTACCATCCTGTTGAAGATTTGTGGACGTACCTAGCAGGGCTGCCCAGGTTATTTTTTTCACACATTGTCTTTTTAGGCTGATTTGAAGAATTGGACAGATTTGCTAAGTACTGTAGTTGTCACAATGTTAAATTTGAAACTAACAATCTTTCTTTAAGTATAATTGACACATTTGAGTATTTATCGAGGATCCTAATAGCCATTGTCAGTATTAATGCTGGTTCAGTGACCCCCTGGGTTCCTCCTTTCATAAGCAAGCCCAGACTTTGTTAAGAGAGTATACAGGCACGCAACCGTCACACACACGATACACACGAGTTGCCATGAAAGAAATTCATGCAAATTGTTTCATCATTTTTTATCACCATATTATATAATTTATATGAGTTGATTTATAACGTGAATGTTTTGTTTCAGATCGTATGTGATTTATGTGGTTCCTTCGTTTATATATATATATATATATATGAGCTGCACATGCTAGTGTAACATTATTTTTAGATTGAAATGAGTTTCAAAGTTTTCCTATAAATGAATTACATCGGTTGAATTTGCAGAGTTTATGGATCAGGAAGGTTGCGCTTACTTTATCACATTGTATTTTTTGATCATATAAGAAGCCTATACATGTAAATGTAAACCTTTTGTCCTGTCCTTTTTGTTTAGATTTACATATGGCCATGCAGGCGCTACACACAAAGGAGTCGTTTATATTTCAGGAGGTCACGACTATCAGATCGGTCCTTACCGACGTGACATGCTGAGCTACGATGCGAGCATGGGTGACTATTGGACAGAGCGGCCGGCCATGTCGCTGGCTCGAGGCTGGCACTGCATGGCATCACTTCAGGACCGAATCTACGTGATCGGAGGCAGTGACGACCACGAGGATAGTATGGAGCGTTTTGATGTGTTGGAAGTGGAAGCCTTCGACCCACAGACTGAGCAGTGGAGCAGGGTGGCCCCGCTGCGTTTTCCGAACAGCGAGGCGGCCGTAGCCGTGTGGGACGATAAGATCTACGTGATGGGAGGCTACACCTGGGAGCACATGGACTTCTCTGAAAATACCCAGGTGTTCGTACCGGAGAAGAGACAGTGGGTGATGGGACCTAGTCTGCCCCGGTACATCGCAGGGGCGTCGGCTTGTGTGTGTGCTGTCCAAGCTCAGCCGGCCTGCAGTCCAGAAGAGAGCAGACGGGGTCAGAAAAAGAGGGACAACCAGAATGGCAGTCAAAGACAAGTAAGATGACTCCAGGAGGAAATGAACATGGACTAGAGTGGAATGTACCTCTAAATGTGCCGATTTCAGCAGGAAGGCAATAAACTGCCAATGTGTGCAGTCAGCTGAACTTCAACATTATCAGCATTTATACCAGACACTTTTATTCAAAGCAATTTACAACTTCGCAAGCTTACAAATATAAGTAATTAAGGCTTAAGGACATCGCTCAAGGTAATCTAATAATTAGTCCAGTACCTTAACCGCTGAGCTACACCCACTCTGTGTTCCTTTAATGGTTATTAAAGGCCAGTTGTTTTTCCTGTTTCATTACTTGTCACTGATGTTCCTGCTGAAGAAAATCTGAAGATTTTGAATATTTCTAGACACAAACACGCTGTATCTGTACTTTAGATAAATCTGTAACTCAGACTTGGCTCATATTAATATTGATAATTCTTATTTTGTTGCATGGACCCCATTTTTCCCAATGTAGTGTGGTCTTCACACTAGTTAAATCCGGTCACTCCCCATCCTAGCAGACTGGAGGCCAGTTTTATCTGCTTCACTAATGCCATTTGTGCCTGGGAATTCAGACTCTTGCCACTAGTGTGTGCAGCACCACCAGAGCACTATAATTAGGATTATTTTGATTGTATAAACATTGTGATATCAATTCCTCCCTTCCACCAGAAAAGAAAAACAAAATCTAAGGACTGTGTTAAACATTCTTTTTACTTTTATTCATTCTCTTTCAGGTTGATATTTCAACATTATTAACACATTTATCAGTTTAATTATAAACCAAAATCTTAAAAAGTTTAGATCATTGAACAAACATGTTGATGGTTTTTTTTCTTGCTTTTCTGTCTGAGCTGGGCACCTGATGACAACATTTTACTCAAAGGGGTAGAAAGGATGAGATTCCAACCTGTGCAACAAAAACATCGTAACTAGTCAAGCAACTTAAAGCTTTTGGACTATATTTGAAATAATTATTTTGTAAACGTGTGTTTACTGTTCTATGATGCAGGCGCTCCAGTTTCGATTTAGAGCCCTGAGTGCGCTCATGTCCTCTTCATCCAGGGAAAAGTCAAAAATCTGCATTCATACAAAACATTATTAACACTCTGTACTCTGAGGAAAGCATTTAGGTCTGTGAAATTGATAACTTGACATTACATATTTAATCTTAAAAGGTGTGATGTGATGTGATGTGATGTGTGTTAATTTAATTTGTGTTTTTAATTCATTTTGTACCCGTTTTTCAAACTTGACTTGAAGCTACTAATTTTCCTTTCACAAATCAATGCAATCCAGTCAGACTCAGAAGAAAAATACAGCATTTATTTAAATAAGTTACCTTTGTATTTTCCAGAATATGGTTTGGCTTTACGCTCTTAGGAATCACTGCAATGTTCTGTTCAATTTGATACCTAAGTAAAACCTGTAACATACGAATTATCAAATCATCTGTTGGCCTTCATGAACAGTTTGTGGATTTAAGTTATAGCAGGAAATCATGTTTTTTTCTCTATATGGAGCTACAACCTGTGCAGGAGTTCGTCTGTGTTTTGCTGAAATTTTTCCTACCACAGGATCCTCCTGAAGCTTTTCAGGATCTTTCTCACCTCTATGACTGTATAAAAGATAAAATATGAATCTAATAACTATGTCACACTGGTACGAGCAGAAATAGAAATTAAGCGACCAAAGACATGATTAAATTTCAATCTAACAAAAATTATGTTATGAAAAATGGACTTACAACTCTTTGGGTCTTCCTGGTGAGCCCAAGGGACTGTATGCTGTGAGAGCGATGTTCTTTGACTTACAGTATTCAATCAGATTGGATTGCACCATGTAAGGATGAAGCTCAACCTTTAAAAACACACAATGCACAAAAACGTCTCACAACCAATTTTTTATTTACCCATGACCAGATTTACCCTGCTGATGTTCTTTTTAAATGTATACCAACCCACTTCCCAAAATTTGTATTTTTTTTTTATTTCTAACAGTTATGCTCATGCTGTGTAAACGCATGAAAAGTCTGGTTTTGAAGAACTTAAGTTGAATCCAAAAACTTGACCTAAACTCAAATGAACACTAGTGGGATGAACTAGAACAGATATTAAAGTAAAACAGATATTGAGATCCAAACATCCAACATCACTGTCTGACCTCGCAGTTACTATTCTTGATAAATGTGCAAACCTTTACACAAACACAATCAAAAATGTTTATGAAGTTGGAGTGGAATATCATAAAAGAATAATGCTCTTGTAGCTGGTGTGTAGTTATATATTTACATATACACATGTATATATTTACATAGACAAAAATACCTGATTGACAGCTGGAGGGATTTTAGCCGTAGACAGAAGCCTTTCCAGTTGCTGGACTGAGAGGTTAGACACACCAATACTCTTCGCTTTCCCAGAGGCCTTCAGAGCTTCCATTCCCTATGTGTAGGTAAATGATGTGTTAGTATGATTATTGTTTCATAAGCGTGTTATTTGCAGCCGTTGAAGAGTCGGGATATGCTCCAGTCCCCATAACCGACCCTAATTAAGGATAAGTGGTTTAAGAAAATGAACAGCACTGAAGTGTGCACTTTCACTTTATTTTTCTGCTCACCCTCCACACATCTACATAATCCACATCTGATGTAAGAATCTTTCCATTCTGCATTGGAAATAGTTCATCACCAAGTTTCTATGAAAAATTGGAGAAAAGTAAGCATTAGTGACTAGTGTTAAAGTCAACTTGGTAACAAAAAACAACTTATCTTCCTAGTCCTATCTAAGCTGTAAACTGCACATTACAAATATGTAAAAATTTTGTAATATTAACTGAATTTTGTTACCTTCATTCCAACAGGAAAGTGCATCAGGTACAGGTCCACATACTCCAGCTGCAGGTCACTGAGAGATTTGTTTAGACAGTCAGGGATGTCGCTGGGGTCATG
>JAYDZG010000009.1:21302882-21329196 GCA_034509265.1 Microcambeva bendego | reverse complement strand
G
Organism: Microcambeva bendego; assembly: GCA_034509265.1. Taxonomy (NCBI): domain Eukaryota; kingdom Metazoa; phylum Chordata; class Actinopteri; order Siluriformes; family Trichomycteridae; genus Microcambeva; species Microcambeva bendego. The sequence goes on along the minus strand of JAYDZG010000009.1, from coordinate 21,329,195 downwards.
ATAAGTGCACCACAACTGCACAAAACAAAATGAGGATACTTTATCATTCAAGTTTTATAGAATTATGGGAATTGCACACTAGTGTATTTACAAACCCTATTTCTAGTTGGAACACGTTGTAAAATGTGATTAAATAATGAAACTTGTGTCTGCTAAGCCACGTGCAGAAACTGGTTCAAGAGCATTAACAAATATCTTATTGTAATACTGCATTTGACCAAACACCACATTTTTTCTATGTGTGTGATTTGCCCTTGTAGCAACAGTAGATCATTTCTGTAAGACTGACTCACCTTACTCACGACAAACATGTCCTGACGCCGAATTATGCCTTGCTGCATTTTGGAGCGGATCGCCTTTCCCACCTCAACCTCATTCTGATAACTGTAAGCTGTGTCCAGGTGACGGTAACCAGCAGCTATAGCTGTCTCAACAGCCCCCTGACACAGATCTGAGCTTGTGGCCTGAGGACCATGCAAAAACCCTCAGTAAAAGTAACTTACTAATAACTACAGAAAAAAATAATGAAAAAAGGTTACACGTCTCTTATAAGAAATTAAGCCTTTCTATCAACACGCGTGTTGTTTATTACATAGTTAAGCAACTGCCTTTATTTCTAAAGTTCATTGCATTAACTGCTCTATTGTTATCTATTAAGTTTAAGTACATGAGTACAAGTTAGTTAAGTAAATGTATCATTACCTTTAGTCTCCATGTTCCCAGGCCCAGCAGGGGCATATAGTTGCCATCATTTAGCTCTATCCTTCTTGGTTGTTCAATAGTCTCTTCCATGTGGAAATGTTTAGCAGTGTTGATTATAGTACTGATTATTTCTGTTTTCAGTATGTGATCTTTTTAGCTTTACTCCATTTCCCTTTCTGTAGGCTTCTGCTGTACTTTATCTCTACAGTTAATCATTAAGCCTTATACTCTGTGTGTGTGTGTGTGTGTGTGTGTGTGTGTGTGTGTGTGTGTGTGTGTGTGTGTGTGTTTTGAATCCTTTACCACTATTGTGCACGTGAGCACTGCAGCATGTTGGCAAAATTAGGGAAAGTGACCTTAACAGCTACAACCATGTGACCTTTTTTTATTTCCTTAACAATTCGAAAAGCAGGAAACCTCTCTCTCTCTCTCTCTCTCTCTTTCTTCCACGACTGTGTACATCATGTCAGTATTTTTTGATACAGTACTCTGTTTTGAAACCAAAAAATAAACCGATAAAACAACGACAGTTAGATGGACAGACAGAAGTATGTGTAGAGAAGAAAACATTATTAAATCAAAGAAATATTAAAATATATCTATTGTTAAGAAATTATTAAGCATAGTTGTGCTCTATTATGCTTGAGTGAGTAATAATAAAGCATATACGTTTGAATCTTGCTTGGAATTGGGGGTTACATCAGTATGTTAATCCAATATACGCCATGTTAAGGGGAATGAACGGCAAAGAAGGGAGTATAGCAACGTCATTTTAAAATTATTTTATTATTTAATTATTTTTAATCAGTCTTTAGATTCCCTGATTTCATTAATTTGAGTTACTGAAGAGCTACTTTTGCATACAAAAAATGTTTCAGCGTATTAAAGTCAGTAATACATCTTACAGAGACTAGTAATAATAATAATAGTTTTTATAGAAATAATATTTTATTCTTCTATTCTATTATATTTCCAGAATACTCAAATATGCTTAAAAAAGAAACTGTATCAGAAACACAACCTTAAATGGTAGCAATAAATACATACAATATAAATTATTATTTTAATTATACAATTAATACAACAATATACTTAAAATATGAAGTTTAAGTTTAAGGATAAGACAAGGTGCTGTGTGGTGTTGAGAGAAGTGGAGATGGGAGGATCTCCTCCCTTACATGTGCTCCTTTCTCCTCTCCCTTCCTTCTCTGCTGTGTTTCCTTATTCTAGGTCTTAATGTTGTTAAAACCATACATCAGTACAGTGGTCTCTATTTTCTTTATTTAATTACTTCCCAAATTATATCATTAATAAAACTGACTGGTATCCAAGGATTGTTGTTCATAAAAAGCGCTTTTTCTGCCAGCAACATCTGGCTTATTGTAATAATACAAACAACCACTGTGTGCAGACACTTCCGTTCAATGTCAAAGCAGAAGCAAATGTGCAGCTTTGAACGTTTCACAAGCAAGAATTTTCCTAATAATTTGTTTCATTTGATTCTATCTCTCAAAAGTAATGTGTGATGTGTTTCTATAAAATATATTAAATGTACTGTTTACTGTATAATGTTGCTTAAAAAAATAGCAAATGATGAATCAAATCTATTCATGGTTTGTTCATACAACGAGTAAGAGAATGGGAGTGGGAGTAAATAAAATCAAAATGATTAAAGTTTTTAAAGATTTGCTCTCCAGTAAAAATATGCTCTGTTTTTTCTTTAAAGCTAGAGAACGGCAGTGAAAGAATAAAATGTGTGTTTTTAATTATACTATTTTGATGTTTTATCATTGTGATTTATGAAAGACTATTTTAGCTCTGCATTGTCTATTGCTTCTATAAAAAGAAGAAAACAGCCATACTATGTTCAATGTGTAATTTATACATCATAATTTAAGAAGTAAAAGTGCACAGCTCTTATAAAACCTCCAGGTTTCTTGTGCTCAACTTTACTGTTCAGTTAGACTGTGAAATTCTCTTTTCTCCTCTCGATATGTTTCAGTGCTCAAAACACAGCATGATTTTTAATGTTAAAGCTCTTACGCAGGCTCTGTAGTTTAATGTTTATTTAGTATTTCTAATATATAGTGAAGGCGAGTTAATCGATGCCCGCAAATATCCACATGATGGCGCAAAGACGCCACAAACGTTCTGACAGAAACGGTTCATTTTTCTTTTATCGTCAGATGTTATATTTTATATTTTTATGGTATTAGATTTAAGAGCTGATCATGCAGTTCTGAGCATTGTTTTTGCGAGTTGAAACGTTGTCATGTAGTTTAGCCATCACACACACTTTCCTTGTGTTTATAAAAAAACTGTTTTTATTTAATAAATGTATTCTTTGACTTGGTGTATTGTTGCTTTTCTCGTACGATTGTCTACTTTTGATACATCTACTGGTTAAGTATTTCTATTTACTAAATGGAGAGACTTTGACTCTGAGAAAACGGATATTAACATTTTTTAAAATGTCATAAATTGAGTAGTGAAGGTCACGTGTGTGTGTGACGTCATCGCTGCGCCAGCATTGCTTAGCTGATTCTGAGCCGGTGTAACCGCGACCACGCTGTTAGACTCGGTAATTGTTTTTATTGATGCTACAAAAAGTATTTAGATTTTGTCTGTGTGCGCTTACAAGTACAAATAAAGTACATACATTGTAATAAATAAAATTTACATTACTGCACTTGTTTACTTTGTTTGATTTACACATACTTAAAAATAATTTATTGGTCTAGTCGATTGTTAGTTTGTATGCTTGTTAATTCTATGCATTATTAAATGCAGCCCTAAAAATAGACAGAAAATATATACCGTGGTCAATCATGCAAGCCCAGTTAGTTTTTGTCCACGGTTTTGTTTTGTGTACTTGATTCCATGTCTGAAGCGAGAATCATATGTAAAACTGGGCTGCAATTCATGTTTTGTCGTTCTTTTTTCATTTCGGGAAGAAGATAGGATGCTCTTTTAAATATTTCGCTCTGCACATGCCGATTTAGAGGTAATTTAATGGGAGTTATAGTCTAAATGATATGCATATGAAGTATTACGCATTTTGCGCAACCTACCTAAATTCACGAAGCATGCGTACAAGTAGTTCAGGTTTGTGAATCGGAGCATGCGCAGTGAGACTCGTTTAGTGCATTTGGGTTTTTGATGAAATAAATGCTCTTTTCTTTTGACTTTGTGCTTATAAATGTTAACAGAATAACGCCTGCATAATTATATTAACTTAACAAGGATACATGTTTTCGGTCACTATTTAAATGTACATATTTATCGTTTGGTTAAGGCATAAACAACATAGTAGTATATTAGAAACATAGGAGTGGGATGAATCAGAGGAACAAAATTGCTCATGACTGGATGATATGAATTTGTGAACTGATGAATCTTGTGTAATGAATAACTGTTTCTTGACATGAATGCAACCAAAGTGTAGAACATGTTAAAATTCCAATAAACAAACACACTTGTTTGGCTAAGGCCAAATGGTGGTTGTAGGATTACAACTTCAGTACCTTAACTGCTAGGCTACCCTTGCATTTACATATTATGACCTTTATACTTTATTTTCTGGGAGACATGTATATTAAAATATCTTTTATTTAAAAAGATATTACTTTTATTGAATAATTCTGAAACAAAATCATACAAGATGACATAAATGAAGTACAATATTAAATAACAAAAATGATGATCTGTTTTTTAAAAAAATACTCTGGCATGCAAAGGTATTACACCGTTAATCTGAAGGTATTAAAAAGCACTAGTGCACTAAATATCCAAGACAATGTATAAGAACCAGTGGCAGAATGAGCAGCCAGAGTTTCTTCTAAAACAGTAAAAAGTATGACGTCCTATCGGCCATGAATTTAAATGTAAAGCATTTACAAAGTATAACACAGTTTACAATGATAAATAAAATATACATTTAGGCATTGAATCGGTCTTCATAAACATGCACATACAAGGTTTCCTTGAAAGCAGGAACATCAGTACTCATTTAAACTATCTTAAGTGCTTTCTCATTTCTCCGCTCTTGCATCTCATGTCTCCTCCTTCAGTTGTACCATTTTTCTCAACAAGTTTTTCACTGATCCAGGTCATTGCTGTCTTGGCTGCAGGATCTGTAGTGGCGCATGCAGAATTCCCTGATCCGTTCACATGCCTCCACCATCATTTGCTCTGGAACCGTCAAAACGATCCGGAAAAAGTCTGGATATTCAAATGCCTATAGATGAAAACATGATGGATTTTGTTAGGTTAAACTTTAATCTGATAGCCCAGAAAGGATTACAGTGATTTTAAGTTCAATAAATAGGTATAAATACAAATATCCTACCCCTACTGTACTTTTTGATGTTGGTGGTGTCAATAAGCTGATGTACCACACAGGTCACTTAGAATTAAATACTCAATTGACATTTCCTTAATTTAATTAGTAAAGGATTTTTCTGCTTTTTACTGTTTCTTGGGCTTAGACTTCTCTTCTGTCAAATGTGTATGGCAGTGCCAAAAGCTTTTCTGTAAATCTTGCAGTGTTCCTGATAAGTCTGTATATAAAGTATATAAAAGACCAACATATATAGTGCACTGGTCCATTTACTTCTTAGGTAAATCTTAGGCACATGTATATGCACACAAGTCACCTGCAGTCAAATATAACTACTAACAATGGACCAAAAGTCCATGTAACAGAGTTATTTGATATATAAACTTCTACAACATAAACCTTATGACCTCGCTTTGTGAAAAGGGGCACAGTCATGCTATAACAAACCAAAACCTTTTCCAATCTCTTACAGGGAAGTTGGAAGCACAGAATGTATTTTGTGTTATTGATGTGACTCAATCACAAGTATTACATAATTAGGCACTTCATGAGGATTTTAGTAGAAATGTAGAGAATTATTTACCGTAGCAGGTAGACAGAACACAGACTGCTCTGTGACCAGCCGTTCAGTGAACTCCACATCATTAATGAACTCTGGAAAGTACTTCATTCCAATTCCAACCTAAAGTCAAAGATACACAGAGTCCAGTTATAATCACAAAGAGGAAAAATAAATAAATACTATAAATACAAATAAAAGATTTGTTGTATAATCTAAAACATCAGTACAAATCCTTTTATTTCTTATTATTTTGTCTTGAATTCTATGTAGCAGTAACATAAACCATTAGGCTTACCATAAGGTACATTGCTCCTGACGGCATCACTGGATTAAGCCCAGGAATTGTGGACAGCTCTGTGAAACACATCTCGGCATTTGACTGGAGAGGATGAAATGAGATCATAAATTTGATTTTAAACGAACAAGAAATCATATGAACAAATCCAAGGAAATAATTAAGGACTACCCTGCTTTTTCGATCATGCTGCTTTTCTCACCTTTATAAAGTTGATTGTACTTTGGTAGAACTTTGATGGAGTTTCATCTAAAATGCTCTCGATTGCACCTTGGACAATTGTGCAGGCACCCAGAATGCGTTGGCTAAGCTTTACAAGACCTTCTCGAATCTAAAGCAAAGTCAGATGAAAATGTATAAGGTAAAATGTTAGTTAAAATAAAGTAAATTAAAATATAGCAAGTTAGAGTGGTTAGTGCACCTCTGGTCCAAAGATGTTTTTACGATCATGGATGAGAATCCAGCCCAGTCTCCACCCAGGAACAAGCCAGCGTTTAGCTAAACCACCACAGGACAGGATGGGTACATCACTGCTCAGAGGGGCCATGTAATGGAACTTGGAGTCGGAGAAGACCTAAAATAATAATTGGATGCTTTTAGTATTGTTATCTTATACAAGCACATTCATCAGCTTAATACACATATAGAATCTATTCACTGTCAAATATAAAAAACAGAATATTGTTGCAGTAAATTCACACTGCTTTCCTTTAAATAAAAAACTTAAATAAACTGGGTGTAATTTGCCCCAGGTGTAAATGAGTGTGTAACTTCATGTGAAACACTGGGTTCTCAGGATTCAAGTAAAGTAGTTAGTAAACATGGTAAACAGATATGGATAATGGCTGTTTATTTATCATAGGAAAGCACTTTTTCAGGTTACAGTTGTGGTGTGTCCAGAGCATATTCTCTTAACTGCACAGTGTATTGTAAAAAAAAAGGCACAAACTAAAGAGCCGGAAGAAATAAAACGCAAGGAAAAAACACCACTAGCATAACTTGCATGGCTGGATCTAATTAACAATGGCGTCTTTCCACTGGGCGGGTAGATCCATCCTATTTCTCATTGGCTGCTGGATCAGACCATAAATTGGTGGTTCTGGTATTTTTCCAAGAACCAGTTTCTACAATCTGAGCCCCACAGGCAAACGTGGATCCTACCAGTCCACTGTAAAATAAAACCCATCTCACTCCGACTGCCTTCTGACATCATTTGTAAAGGCAAACATGGAAAAAATGCACAATCATTGTGGGTGGAACTGCAAAGGCATGATAAACGATTCCATGCTGTCAGTATTAAACACACCTGGTTTAGATGTGTATGAACGCACAGGACTTTCTTCCCCAATCTGTTTTCCGTTTTTGTTGTTTTGATTGTCAATACATTATTATTCTTTACATTTATAAAGCATGTGGCTCATATTATCAATAATTAATTATTAAACCTTTGTCTCCTATCTTATCATGATAGACCATGAATTGGATCCTAGGAACATCTGTTGCAAGGCAGAAATACAACTTATACAGGGAGCACACACCAACTCTCATCTAGGGACACGTCCTGCACCTGATGTTTTTAATAAAGGTGGAACATACAAACTCCACACAGAAAGGACCTGGATCAACCCACCTGGGGATTTAACCTGTGAGGTGACAGTGCTACCCTCTTTGCCACCATGCAAAACGTCTCACAGACAGTGACTGGAGGACACATGGTGTTATGCAATACCTATATACGCACATGTGTGCTGCACAAGGGCTGCAGTTGTAGTTTTGAGTTTAAGTATTTTTTATATATACAATCTACCATCAGGCTCCCATATTTTCATTTTAATGGCAACATGTTTTTGTCTTTTAGTTCAAGGAACCATACATAGCATGATAATTGCTCATGTTTTTGTTTTGTTCTTGTTAGTTTCATGTGTGAACCCTAAGCACTTTGTCTGACTGCCCTTGATGACCTGCAGCTTCCACAGTCCAAATCAGTGCCAGACTTTTATTCACAATCACATTTCTCTAATCCCTATTGAGCTGAGCCAGTAAAAGCACTTGGCTATTTTCAGTCTCACTCAGTTACAAAAGAATGGGACTTTCTGGTATTGTAACACTAGAGACTATAGATTTATCCAAAATAAGCTTATATGGAAATAATCATTTTAGCACAGCACTTTATACCGTTAACTACAGATTAATTGAAACTATGCTTTGAGGTCAGATTTAAGGGTACAGTTTAAGGCCAAAAGTATGTGGACACTCCTTTTCAATATTTCAACACACTCGCTGCTAACAGGTGTATAAAATTAGTTTGATATGTTTTGATATAGTAAACTTACCATATCTCCATAGATTTCATCTGCGAGGATAGGGATGCAGTGTCTTGAGGCAACTGCAACAGCACAAATATATATTATACAGTATAATATTATACAATGTTAATAAATGCACTTAAACATAGAAATGAACGATCTTGTACAAACCTGAGATTATGTTCTGCTGGTGCTCTTTGGTGAATACAGATCCACAGGGGTTGGAGGGGTTGTTGACAATCAGACAGGTTGTCTTTTCGTCGATCAGACTCTCCAAGTGTTTCAAATCAATCTCCCATGATCGCTCCGGCTGCAGGTGCAGAACCATTTCATTTGAAATGAAGTTCAATGCTTTATTTGAGAACAATATATTGTTTGAGTGTTTAGTGTATTTAATCTTTACAGGTGCCAAAGAAGTGACAGGTGTCATTGTATATTTAAAGTAGATATAATTTCCAATAATTTGTGTAGATGTTCAGATCTTTACTTTTGGTTACTTACCAGCAGATTGTACAGTTTGACTTGGATGCCCATAGACACTGCCAGGGTTTTGTAGAGAGAGAATCCAGGGCAAGGAACCAGGATGTTGTCTCCAGGATTACACAACACGCTAATGACCAACTCTATAGCCTGGCTGCATCCACTAGTTAGGATTACATCCTAAACATGAAACCGAATGGTTAGATTTTTTCTACTCTAGATATTTGTTTAGTTTGATTCAGACCTATAGACTTCACTTGCTTTAGACTCCAGTGGAGCATTTGGTCGACTGTAGAAGTTTGCCACAACCTCTCTGCTCTTCTGGTAACCTGATAAGAATAACATTAAGAAATGAAATGACATATATTTTTTTTGCAATTCAAAACTATAAGACTTCCAAAAGGCCCATTGTTAAAAGACATTTTGAATATTTGATTACAAACGGTACATACATATACTTTATTTTCTTAATCCTTACAGTTAAAAACATTTACAGATAGTTTGAGAATTAAAACATGACTGACAGCAAAGTTAGTGTGTATTGTCTTACCTACTGATGGAGCATAACCATTGTATTTGTGGGAATCAATAGCATCTTTCATAGCCTGAAGCACACTGTCATCTGTGGGCAAGTTTCCAAATACGGTGGGATCACCTACAACGGAAGGGACGCAAGATAATTTGTCAAAAATCTGTGAATATGCACAGATGAACTCAACTGCCGGAATATTTGTTTGTTTTTGTCCATATTGGATGAGCTCAAGCCCCGAGAACTGGAATGTTGTATGTTTCATAATGCATTATAGACATCAGGTTTTCACATGTGTATTGTGAGATGCCACTTGAATATTATGTAAGCGGTTTTCTGCCTCTGTTTTTGTATGCTATTTGAGATTTTCTTTTTAAACTTGAAGTAAAAATTAATTTGAATAAAAAAATAATCACTGGAGAAAAATCAAATAAAAATTTCAAGAGAATCCTTTTTTTTCATTATATAAAAGTGGCACAAATGTATTAACTTGTGTTTATCCTGTAGTCTTACCAATGGAGAGGGCGATCATCTGTTTGTTAGGGTTTGGGGTGAGCTTCATGCCGTCGACTATAGCACGGATCGGATTGAGCGTGTTCTTTGCCATCTCAGAAACTCGCACATTCCAGCGCTGCTTGCGTGCCTCCTGTTTGGTGGTGCTGAATGAAGATGACACCTCATTTGGATGGACTTTAGTATTTTTTCCCTTCACGAAGATGTCATTATCGTTTGTTTTGTTGTTGTTGAGGGCATAGCTGTGGATGCCATTGTCTGTAACTCCATTGCTGTTGATTTTGTTGACATGAGACATTTTCTCTCTGAAAGAAACAGACGTGCAAAATAATAAAAGGTAGCTTAAATAGCACCACAGAGACACCAATGATTACTGGAGGTATAAAAAAATCCTTAGGTATCTCTCACTTTACTACTTATTGACTTATATATGTTCACACTTCGAGACAATTTAGGGAAGTGTATCCACAGTGATTGCTCACAGGGTACAAACCCAGGACTCCTGAAAGTGTGAAACACTCAAACCAATGCTGTTACTTAGTCTTTCTTCTCTTTTTTAAATTAGGAAAATGAAAAATATAAATGTGTCTTCACAAACACACTCACAGATGCATTTATAAATTACTAAACATGTTTTAATTCCAAAAAGTCATGCAAAATGTGCTCTACTGGTCAAACAAACCATTTTAGAATAACATAATGTACTTAAATAGATACCTAATTTTAAATGCAAATAAAGATAAATAAAGAAAATACCTTTAAGAAGTGACCCTCTCTTTTAGAAATTTCTTGAATCTGATTAAATATACTTGAATGTGCCTTGTGTGCAGGCAGGTTTTATAGTTACCAGCTGGAGCTCCCCAGAAGTGAGTGTCTGGCCATGCCCATTTTTTCATTGGTGCAAACGGAGGGTCGTTCCACACACCCCATTTACAGTGTATCCAAAAAAAAAATTTAACTTGCTTTTTTGATGTTGCACATTATTAGTTATATTAGACACACTACAAACCTGGTGCTCATTCATCCAGATCATTTACAATTGTTTAGTGAAACTGACTAGTTTCATAGTTTTCTAACTGAGAATACCTTTTACAAAAAATAATAACTAAACCACTGTGCAGGAAGTCAGGGTCCAAAGCAAGCCCACTGTAAGAGAGAAAAGAATAATTAGCATTTGGGCATTCAGGTAAGGCAAATTTATTCTCGTACTATAACTTTGTACTGAAAATAATTAGGCTTCACAAAAACTGGACATTTATTTAAAAATTGTCATTATTCATGAGAAAGTTACATTGAACAAGCACTTGTTGACATTATGTTTGTTTGATAATGTTAGTTGGCATAAGAAAAACATCTGGACAGAGTGTGGACACACAAGCAAAACACATGTGGCTCAAGCAAGACCTGCGTCACTATCCTTTCAACTACAAAGTTACATAATATATCTGAACAGTCTGGCAGGGCTTTAGGAACATGTTAGGTGTGGAATAGGTTGATTTACCAAAGACATCTTAACTACTTCTTAGAATAACTGGTCTTTAACAAGACTGAAAAATACATAAAGTTAAACATAAGACCACTTCATACATGCATACATGCATACATAACTAATATTAAAGCATACAACAATGCTTTCAGCATCACTAAATTATAAATCTCGCTGTTTATTTACCTTTTGACTGATCATACATAAAATCAACTCACCATTTAAATCTGTCCTGCATCTTTAATGTGTATTTAAATTGCTCAAAGATGGGACAAAAACAACAGAGAAACAGTGGCTGCTCCTTTTTTAAGTGGTTTGAAGAATGTAATCCCCAGTGTGTGGGAGTAAAGACATGTTGGAGTAAGAACTGTGAAGTGGATTTAATTTGCCTTTCTCCATAAAACACTGAAAGTTTTTTGTAACTAAAGAATTAACCAACACCAAACGCCGAAGATAACAATGACAACATTTGCACAAAAATGGCTTCCAGAGGCAAAACAATTACCTAATTTTAATTAACTACTTAAAATGCATATAGGTGCAATATTATTTTAATTATTCACGGTATAGTCAATGATGTAATTTCTTAAAACTTGGTAATATTGTTTTCCCCATCAAACTAAAACATCAAAATGAACATTGCCTTAGAAAGCCAATACAAACTAAGCTGTCCTTGAACTTTTATCAGCCACAATTGCATTCACCCGTCCTCTGACGCTTTTGGCTCATCTTAATGCCACCTAAGAGTAAACATCGCATGTCAACATTACATAAATGAACAGACTACAGATCTGCTTCGTGCTCCTCTATGAGTCTTGGCATTGCCAAAAAAACATGAACAAAATAGGTAGTGAAAATGGTATAAAATTATATTTAAGGTATATTACGGTTAATGCCTTGTGATGGACCTGCACTATCACCAGGATGTTGTCCTACCTTATGCTTTTGGGATTATATACCCTTGTATATCTGCTCAGAGCAAATTTTAGGCTTTGGAACATGACCTCAGAATAAGCACAGACATTAATGAATCAGAGATCATTCGATCTCTCACAGGGTGCATGAACTTAACTCAGGGATTTAAAACGGTTGCCATGAAAGTACACCCATTCTGTTCTGAAACTGGACAAAAGGAAAATGACAGAAAAAGCAATAATTTCGAATTTTTATTCATTCACAAACTTTCAGTAAAGGCTCATATTTTCTGCATAGCCAACATACTAATATTTTTTAAATAAATATAAAATATTTCCTGGAGGTAGTTTTAAAAACGTCATTTTAAATCATGCATTATTTTTAAAAATGTAACAGGTCTGAACCAAATGAAAACCCCAAAATTCTATAAATAGAATAAAAATGAAGGTCCTTTTAAGCTATTATCATTAAAAACTTCAGTTGAGCAAATGTCTGGTTAATGATTAATATATATTATGTCAATCTGAGCTTAGTATTTACATTGTGCATCATTTTTAACCAGTTGCCACACAATTTGGTTGTTGCCAATTTCAACCCACTACAACTACCATGTGACCTCTAGTGAGGCTCAAAATGTGCAGCAGACCGCTAGTCTTAAAAAAAAAGACCCACAGTACTTGTGTTACATGGTAACCTGGGTCAGGTTGTCATCACCCATCATAAAGATAAATCACCACCACAATTTTATATACTATATAATTTTATATTCAAGACAATGTCTATTGATCTTGGAGTACCCAAGTGTTACACATTTTAAAGCTATCCTTTTGGAACACTTACAACATAATCAAGGCATAATCCTTGATCTAAAGCTTCCGTTTCTTTGGAGGATTATAATCTGGATCATCAGAATATTGGGTATCTGATTCAGAATCTGTATAAAGTGCATTGACATCAAATGAATATTCTTCATATTCATTTGCCTCTTCTTCAGTTGATTGTTCTGTGCATTTCATCATCAGCATGGCTTGGTTAAGTCTTTGCTGGCTTAGTCTGTGGAGCTTCACATGAGGTTGGAGCCACTTGCAAAGTAAAAGGAAGGATTGTGTCTCCAAGGACAGCCTTGGATTGCATGAAATCACACTACGTTCTTCACCTTGTTCAGATAAGTCAGAAATATTTGTGTCATTTTGTGTTGGATAAAAAGTTGTTAATGGACGGGGAAAAGAAGCAGAAGATGTAGATGTAGATGATAATGGCTGGTGAAACAATTGTAAGAAAGACTCCTGCTCAACCAATGATGGTGATGCTTGTGTGACTACTGGAAATGGGGAATTATCATCAGCAGATAACTTTTGATATGATTTTGGTTTAAAGGAAGATAACGGCGAAGCATTAATGGGATCTAAAGATATTCGAGATGGTGTTCTTGAAGTAAACGATACATCGGCATCTAAAAATTGTATTATTTTTTGTTGTTGTAGATTTTGACCAGGGAAAGTTGTGACTGGAGCTGAGGAAGCAGTTGTTTTAGGTGGTGGTGATGATAAACAGGGTTGATGGAATACAGATTTTTGTGGACTTGTCGGACTTAGGGACAATGATGCTGAAGAAGGGGGCTGTTCATCTGAAGAAGATGCTTGAAGAATCTGGTTCAGTAGAAATGGTGAAAGATTGAATGAAGATGAAGATCGTCTGGATAATGTTGGTTGCACTGAAAGTTCTGGTGAAGGAGTTATTGTTTCAAAATGGGCTGAAAAAGTTGAGACAGGTATGCTTTTTAAGGGACTAACATTCTCAAAAAGCCCGCCTTCATCTAAAGCTTGGCTTGTTGGGTCAAACACCTGCATAGAATTTTGGCTTATGGTTAAAGTGGCCACTGCTTGTGTTGAAGATTTTGAAGACGGAGTAATTAGTTGTAAAGACGGGGTGACGGAAAGTGAGGTTTTTGCTGAAAATGTAGATGCTACATGATGTTCCTGGCTCAAGGATGCACTAAAGCTATTATGAACTAGTGAAGTAGGTAAGCAATTTGTCTGATGGGACAAAGTCGATTGTGCAGAGATTATCTGTGGTACTTCCTCCAGATTTGACGTGTTAGGATATAAAGACAAAGATGTACTTGTAGAACAAGATGAGCCTTGAGGTGATAGTTTCGAGGTCTGAGTCCCTCTGTTAGCTGTAGGCTGGAGAACTGGAGTAGGAGTGTGTTCAGTCTGTATTGAAGTATGCTTGCAGTTTAAATCTACGAGCTCCTCCGAGCACTCAAGTAAAATACTTTTCATTCGCTTTCCATGTCTGGAGCACAGACGCTCCGTTGATCCATTTTTATCTCCTTTCTGTTCTGAAAGTGATTCATTTTCTACCCTTTGTGAACACACTTCTGGATCTACACCATTACTATCAATATCACGGTTCAGTCTTTTAAACTGCCCTTTCAAACTCATTTTCAGTGAACTTTCTTGTACCAGCAATCTGTTATTTTCATACAGCTTGCAGCTCTGGTATTCATCCAGCCCTTCAGGAGATTGTTTTGGGTCAATGCAGAAAGGCCCAGGATAATCACAAAATGAATATGATGCTACCGCTGGAATAAAGTTTAAAAAATCATTAGGTGTCAGTATAGTGTGGTGTTTTTTTTAATCACTTTTTATTCAAACATGAGCCAAATAATGTAACTGAAAATGTATATAAGCTACATGTGAAATGCTGAAATACATCTGGAAAGAGCCTTACCACATTTTAGGAGTTTCTTTAGGGCTGTGGACGGAGATGCACTGTCGCAGGTAAGTATTTGATGCAGTAGCTCTTCTCTTCCTCCCAGTGGCTCTGATTTATTTAAAACCTGTAGTTTCAGACATAAAGCACATGCAAACAACCTAGATTAGACCAAAACCAAGTATGTCACTTGTCAAACACACACACACATGCATAGCAAGTGTGTACCTGGTCGATATATGTAGGCTGTGGAAGCGCTTTGTCTAGTTCTTCTAGATAATGTAATAATCTCTCCTCCAACTTTTTGGCATAGCCCTCACCATACTGCTCCTGCATCTTTTCCTAAAAAATAAAATAATATCAATAATAATAGTGTTTATTCATAAGTCAAGCAAGAAGCAGCATAACATAAAGCAACATAACAGAACAGGAAAGCAATTCTACACACCTTCATATATGCTTTGCATATTTCTGGGTTATGAGCTAATGACTTTGCAAATGTTTTGAAGTCCAGCTGGGTCCTCTGCATTAGCTCCATATTTCTGCGGCTCTGTACCGTGTTTAACAAACATTCATTATTATTATTTTAATGCAGTGTATGTGTAGGTTTACGGTTTATATAGTGTCTATGCAGTACATTGTGAATGTGGTTGTACTGCTCTCTAGAGGAGAAGAATTTCACTTACACTTCTGTGATACTGAGGTAGAGTGTCAGGAAAGAACTTCAGGATCTTGTCAGCAACGCTGGCACTGACTTTGTCATCACTCAACATCCACATAATGATCTGAAACATACATATAGTATACTACCATACAATCAGATACATGTCTACATTAACTTATGCCTTAACAAGAGTTATTCACAGGTTTCATAATTACAGATAAACGGACCAAATAAATAATCACTAATTTAAAGTAAGTACATTTCACTGAACATAACACCCACTTAATGATACTGTACTTACTAAAGTCTTCAAACCAAACATGATTTTCATGTGTTTAATAGGAGTCACTGCATGAGGTAGTAATGTGTGAGTAATGTTCAGAAACTCCATCACTTGTTCAAAGTGCTTGATGTCTCTTCTTTCCATGATGATCCAGGCCTCAGCTGCTACAACGCGAATGCTGCATGAATCCTTGAGAGTCAGGCCACCAAGGTCCCCATCAAGCCATGGTGGAGGCCCTAAAACTTAAGAAAATAAAATTAGGCAAAATATGACTTTTAGATTTTGTCCTATTTGGAATATATTTCAAAATAATCTCAGTAGCATATTGGTCATAATAATTTACAAACAAAATGGAATATAATTCAGCTTGAACAACTTTACCATGAACAAATTGTTCTAATAATAGTTAGAAAACAAAACATTACCTACTGAATTAATCATTGAAAAAAAAACTTTCATAGAAGCACAACGTTTTACTTTTGCAAATCTAAATAATATAATAATCCTAATAATACAATCATAATATGAAAATACATTTTATAACAAGTATAACCTTTCTGAGACAAGTACAGAAAAATACATTTTAAAACGTCAATAATAAGAAAGCCCTAATCCTAAATTAAATATGAAATAATAGCATTAAACACACTTTTAAAACCTAATAATAAAACATTTTCTATACGTCCTACCCTGTAAAACATCCATCATGTGGTGAGTAAACGCATATTCAATGATTCTTAGAGGTAAAGAGGATGAGACGCCGTTCATCAAACCCTCTTCCATACTAAACAAATCTTTAACATGATAGTTTAGGCTCGTCGTGTTTTATATTTCCATTTTCCTTCCCCAAATGTAAGTCACAATAATCGTTTTCTTCTCCCCAGGTTCGGTCGGGCCTCCTCCTCGTTCATGAATATTCATGGTTGGGGAACATGTACGGGCAAGTCCAGCAGTCACACAACCAGAAACACTGAGAATATTTATTCACTTCTCTCTTCATTATGTTATTATATCTAGATTATTTAAATGAACCAGAAACAAAATGTCCTAAAACCCAAATGTCTTCATTTTTTATTTCTACAAATCAGTATAGAGCTTTTCAAATACATGAAAGTGCATAAAATACTAGATTTGCTATGTTCAGGAACAAAATTATTCTTAATATTATCTCACCTGGCACACTAATTAGAATTACTTTAAACTAGCCAGGTGTCAATAGATAAACTAAGTGCAGGCAGACGAGAGGAGAAATTGTATGGTCCACTTTAGGAGCATGAATATGGAAGATACATAAATACATGCACTGTACAGTGTTTTCCTTATGCTCTCAAATTTTACACAACCCTGTAACGTAACAGAAATAATAATTGCTGCCAGGTTTTTATTTTCTATTAGATGCTGTAAACTTAACCAGTTTAGCTGTAAATGATCGATTTTACAGAGCAAAAGTCAGCGGTAAGGCATGGATGTGGGTTTCATGGGATCTCATGGGTCTGATGAAGCTTCGTTTAATGCAAACTCTGACATATCTGCATGTGTACAATTCTTCAGTTTATTATATTGGCTCATAATGGGCCAGACGTTTGACTACATCTTAAAAGCCTTTGTACAGTTTAATTATGAACAGGTCACCACACAAATCATACTTCCAGAATAAAGTAAAATGCAAGTAAAATAAATAAATATTTAGTCGTTCATTTTTTTGCCATCTTTGTTTATTGTTTTTTTAAGTACATGAGTGAAATGCCACAGGGGTTTTTAACTAACAGAATGTGAAGATTAAATCCAGATCCTTAGAACATGCTGCTACATACATTTACTTTCTTTCTTTTTTTCATGTTTATGGTCATTGTGGGACCGGTTTCCCCAAGAAACACAGAGCAAATGTAACAAAACCCCCCGGGCAGAAACCTTCCCGAGACCTCGCCATCAAGCAGACTTTTATTTTGAAAATGACTAGTCATTGAAAACATTTATATTGGCGCTGACCTGACGTTGCTTTACAGAATGACTCCGGATATCAATTTAGTTTGGTGATGGAGGAAATGTTTACAAGGGGTTTTTCTCTCCAACCTTTAAAATAATTTACAGGTAGGAATCTGTAA
This sequence comes from Microcambeva bendego, assembly GCA_034509265.1. Taxonomy (NCBI): domain Eukaryota; kingdom Metazoa; phylum Chordata; class Actinopteri; order Siluriformes; family Trichomycteridae; genus Microcambeva; species Microcambeva bendego. The sequence continues at coordinate 21,311,298 of JAYDZG010000009.1, read as the reverse complement.
TCTTGCAATGTGTTATTAGATGTATTTCATGTACGTGTTATCTTGTGTGATAATGTTTTGCTTTTTAAATGAACTTTAAGGGACCGGGGAACAGAAATTCTACTACATAAAATATACATAACAAAGCTTTATTAAGCTTTTCAATCAAACGTATTATTTTTATTTAAAATTTGCTGCATTGTGTTTAAGAATTTTCTAGCGGCCCCTGGTTTTGGTCCATGTTAATGCATTATTAAAAGTACACAATTAATGTACCTGGAATTTATCTTTACTTCTCTAAATAAACAACTTTTAATAAGTTATTAATGACATTCAATATTTATTAAATAATGCCAGTGATAAATTTAGTGATTTTAGTAGTGCTGACTATCCTCCTATCCTCCTATCTAAAACAATAATATAAATAATAAATAAGCTGTGCCAACTTTTTGTGAACCCAGCTTTACAATATTACATTACAGTTAAGTGAATGTGTCACAAGTTAAACATAGTGGCATTATTTGCAATAAATTATTTATAACCTGAGTGTAAAGGATGACACTTGGGTTGGACAGATTAAAAGTGACCACACTATCTGGAGACCAAGACATGAAGCTTTGTTTACCTGAGACTGAGAACCAATCAGGTAAACTATGATCAAAAGGAAGTTGCATAGCACTGATTCCAAAAGTGGCTGTCTTTAAAACACTTAACAGAAAAAAGGGATTAGTTGTGTAAATATGTAGCTTATGCTACAGCATTGATGACTTGAAGTATGAGATTGATTGCACTAACAGAAAGGTGTATTTATGGATAAAGATTTATACATCAGTGAATCATGAAAGTAAATAATGTTTGTATTTTGTCTTCTAAAATTGGCACCAGCACCAATCACCTGGACAAACGAGAATTACCTCCTCTTTCCTGCGAGGCATTGCAGAATAATACACCAGCATATCTTAAAGCTTTACAGCAACAACTGAACACAAAAGAATACTGTCAAAAGAACTGTCATAGACATTCTGCTTAAGTCACCTGATCTAACCCTCCTTAAGCATTCTTGGTTCACTTGAAGACCAATCCAAGTATTCTGGGACATCACAAGATGCACCCTGGAATATTGTGACATAACACTGAGATAACATAGATAAGTCAATAAAGCAAAACAGTGCATAACCGTTTTAAAATTTACCATACATATTTCAAGGAATCAGGTTTGCTCAAATTATAAGGATTTTATTTAATTTGTAATACATTTTGTTTTGTACTGTTTTCTAAGAAAAAAATCAAGCATACGGATAACTCCAGTAAAATGCCTCCACACATTGATGATGTGATGCAGTTATGCTGTGAGCTGTCTGCAAATCAACAAATAAAGTCAACAGTGAAGCATTCTGGGAAAGGAGCGATGGCGGCTGGTGGACTAGCCTTTGCTGGAGGTGTGGTCGGTGGACCACTCGGTATAGCAGTAGGCAAGTATCTATGTTGGCGTTTAAAGCCAGTTTAAAGTGTTTTGAGGGGCTTTTCTCTAAACAGAGTTTATAAATGACTGACTTAAGTTGGTATTTTAACTGAAGCAAAACATGTTAAAACAGATCACTGTCAGTCTAAACTATGTTTTAGTCTTTTAGTCACAGAATAAACACAGTTGCAGAAATAATTCGTGCTGCCTGTATAAAATGGATTCTGCTTGTTTCTTTTCTCCTAAAAGGAGGTGCTGTTGGAGGTCTTTTGGGATGCTGGTTGACGAGTGGTCAGTTTAAATCACTTCCTCAGATTATCTTGGAATTGACGACTGACCAGCAGCAGAAGCTCTATGAGAATATCATGGCCGTATTGGGTTCGATAGAGTGGACTGATGTAGCCCAGTTATTAGCTATAGTACAGGGAAGTTCATCACTTCAACACAGAGTCACCAGTGCATTAATGGACTATGTTCAGAAGGAGCTACAGGCTGAGGTACATTATGTGGACTGAACCGAATGAGATTCAACGCCAGTTTGACCCGCTGCATTCAGATATTTATTTTGGAGTCACAGAGCTGGTTGTGAGTTGCTCATTCTGGTTAAATGTGTCTGAGAAGAATGTTGCATCTGTAGCCAGGAACTGACGAGTACCTAACTGAATACTCCTATTTATTGTGTTAAACTTGTTTTTATTAACCATGTTTCAACAGCAATGTGTGTTGTGACAAGAAATGCAATTTTAAAAACCACTGTATTGACTCTGAACTGTGCAAAATAAATGGCACTGTTGACTTTAGTATATTTGTAGTTTCTTGCTTTTCGGTTTTATCCCTCCTGACCATCTAAAAACACTAAAGTATTTCTGTGCATGCTTAGTTTGAATTACTAAATATGTTTTTATGTGTAGTTTTTAGTTTTATATTTTTGGTTTTGCACTTTCCCTCACAAATGCAGAACAAAACAGCACTGAACTTCCTACCCGTTACTTTTTTGGAAAAATTAAATGGCATTACGTTTATATTACATGTATGTCTTCTTTCGGCTGTTCCTGTAAGAGCTAGCCATATTAATTTGGCATAGTTTTCGTGCCGAAAACCCTTCCTGATTCAACCCTCCCTATTTATCTAGGCTTGGGACCGGCACTACAATGAATTTGATTCATGCATCCTAGTGGATAAGTATCTGGCTGTATGTTTTTGGGCTGTGGGAGGAAAACTACAGACATGCTGCCCTTTTTATTATTTATTATTTTATTATGTTTTTATTATACTGTAAACCCCTTTGTTTTTACTTAAATATAGCATTTTATTGATATTTAGCAAAATGGCTAACTTTCTAACTACAGAGTAAGAAATACCAATGAAGTGTGATACATTGGATAGAATATTTGATGACACTGATTACCATAAATAATAAATGAATTGTATGAATTGTTCTTTAAATTGGCAAAAAAAGTCACATGTTTAATCAGTTTCTTTCATATAAATGCTTTAAAATACCAATTATTAGTTTGACTATATTTCCCATCATTACCCCCCCCCCAAAAAATATCTAATCTGAAAATAATACAGGAACTGACACAGAACTGAACTGTTTAAAATATTTATTGGTTATGCCAGACACATTAAATATTATGTAGTATTTGGGGAAATGTCCACATTTATCCAACAATTACAGTGTCTTCATCAGGAAACTCGTAGTTAGGCACCTCCAGGTTGAGGGGTGCGGGTCCCTTTCTGATTCTGCCGGAAGCATCGTAATGCGAGCCGTGGCATGGGCAGTAGTATCCACCGTAATCTCCAGCGTTTGCGATGGGAACACAGCCGAGATGAGTGCACACTCCGATGACGATCACCCAGGAGGGATTGACCACGCGGTCTCGGTCGTGCTGTGGGTCACGGAGCTCTGACAGGTTGACCTCGGCCTCGGATGCGATCTCCTTTTCAGTTCTGTGGCGGACGAACAGGGGCTTTCCTCTCCACTTGAATGTCATGTTCTTTCCCTCTGGGATATCGCTCAACTTAATCTCGATTTGGGACAAGGCCAGAACATCAGCAGAGGCACTCATCGATGAGATGAACTGCGTCACAGCGGTCTTGGCAGTGTAAACCCCGACGACCGCAGTGGAACCTGTGATCAGGTAGGAGAAAACCTTGCGAGTGTCACCGCTCTCTTGGGAAGATTTTTTTGGATCCTGGACCTCAGTGCGACGGTAATCAGAGAAGTCAGGAATCTTGATGTCAGTGTGGGCAAAACGCACCCCAACCTGACCTAGAATACAGCACATCCCACAAAGAGTCATTAGGAAGAGCACATCAAATAAAGTAATACAAGTAAGTACTGTAATATTCAAGTGTTCTACAGTTCTGTATGAGCAAAACATTTTCATAGATTTTAACTGTAAGTGATACAATTCCAATTCCACATTATAAAAGGGCCTGTTAAATGCTGAACAGATAAATTGTAAACAAAGCTCCCAGTGAAACCATTTAGCTTTAGGCACAAAGATCAATAAAATAAGTTGACAGAAGAAGGAAATCTTGATTGTATAATCTGTCATCATATAATTAAGTATTAAAGTGAAACGCATCTATAAATAATACTAACAAATGGCTTTATAACTTGACAACACAAACCATGACTAGAATCATCTACCGAGACATGCAAGAGGTCCATTAACTAAATTTGAGTCGAATATTCCCTCTCGACAGAATGTTGACCTTCGGAATAAATTCTGGTTTATTCTGATGTTAACGAGTGTGAGATAAGATTAGCTAATGTAATCCAAAGCTAACAGGCTAACAGACGAAGCTCCTTGACATTACCATTGCCTGCATCATTCCTGCTAGATTTCCTCTGGTTCAGCAGATCGGTTGTATTTAGAAGAGCGGGTACTGAAGCTGGAAGTGATCTACATGTCAGAAAATTAGCCGACTGTAAGTAAGGGTACAGAGACCCTGAACGACCCAGCAAGGACGCCATCGTTAACCAAAGTGCGCCCTCTTCTTCACAATCAAAAGCCTACCCGTTTATAGTATAGTATCCTGCACACAATGCCAGCGTGAAACCTGGTATGATAACGTCTGATAGCATTTCACTTCCTCAAATGTATATGGTATTATATGTAGAACTAATGTTTTGGATTGTTTATCAAGTTTGGTCAAATTTTGGGGGTCAAAATATTGTTTTAATAAGCCTAGGAGTGTTTATGAACAGGCATTAAATGACACAGCTATAAACCCACCCGTTTTGTGTCTTCAGACGAACATATAAACAGTACGCAGGATCTTTATTGCAACACCAAATCTGGGCTCTGGAGACTTGAGGCTCCGGTCCTGCAATATGATTGGTTAATATATAGTTATTCTACTTTGTGATTGGCTGTACTCCGTCCCGGTTTGGCTCTTTAAACTGCGCTCACTGATTATCATCTTGCCCGCTTTATAATTTTAACCCAAATTTGAAGTCACAAAGCATGAATTCACTCAGACCTGGGAGAGATTATAAAGAGCCAATGTATTTGTAGTTCGATTTGGAAAGATGCGGAAAAATACGTCACTAAATAAACCCTCAGTTAGCACAGGATGAAGAGAGTATTCCCCATCCATCCAACTCACTTAATCACATCCAGAATTTAAACATGCTTTAAATTAATCACTCCCAAATAAAAATATTTTACTGCCCGATAAATTTTCTCCCCTTTGTAGGGAGTTTTTGATTTGTTTGACGGGATCGATCTTGACCAGTGGAGTGAAGACTTTGAAGCCAGTTCGTTTATTTCGTATTTAGAGACCTGGCAACCAGTTTCAGCGCCGAATGCGGGTGTTGAGAGAATGCGGGTGGGGTAAAAAAAACTCCAGCACAGGATGGCCGCTTCACTGAGGTTTAATGATGAGATTATTCAGTAGAAAGGTAGCTTTAGTTGCTGTGTTAGGGTATGTTTTCTTCTCACTGTATGCTGCGTACAGTGTGTTTTTCAATAAGAAAAGTGTTTCTCGGGTGCACAGAGTGGTGAAGAAGGGCGCTTTAACTGCAGGTGTGTTTACTGCTGATCAGAAGTCTATCCATCGCTTTGTTTTGATTCTATTGCAATACAAATCGGATTAAACCTGCAGGGTGGTTATACATACACCGACTGTATCAGGTGCCGGATTACTGATTAAATGTGTGGGTATATATTCATTGACTGTTGCCAATGTTTTGCATCACACGCGTAGTCATTTACCAACATAGTCTGGTCAAAAGGGGTGGTCCTCTTTTACCCAAGCAAAAGAGTCCATCAGTGCATACAGAGGCATACATTCACATCATTCAGTCGTTTGGATGCAAATTGGGTACCTCCATACCAAGTTAATATTTGATTCAAAATGATCTTTGATAAGAAGTGTGAATTGATTTAAACGTGGGTTTCTATATATTTGTTCTGACATATTTTCAGACCAAGCCAGAGCTGGTGAGGAGGAGTGGAACCCATGGGAGGAGGACGAGCAAGCAGACTTCACTCTCTTTCAAAAACGGAGAGAGACTTACAGGTCATATCAAGAGCGCATTGCTAAAAACAGGCCCAAGAGACACAAAGTTCAGATCTGGGGGAAAGCAGCTGTAGGTAAGTAGCTGTAAAAATCTGACAATTTGCAAAAGAACAAAGATTCTCTAAACGAATACAAATTTAGATTTTTTTTAGAACTGAGAACACACAGTGGAATTTGTCCACCACAGTTTAATCCAATCCATGCAGTGAAACACACATATACACAACAGTGAACACTAGGAAGCAGTAAGCACAAGTCACCAGAGCAGTGGGAAACCCTGGGAGGAGTTAAGGTTTGGGTGCCTTTCTCAAGGGCATTTCACTAACCACCAGGCCAGGGCTGCCCCAATTGAATAGTTGTTGTAAAGGCAAGTTCTTGAAACAGCATGCTGATTATGTAAAAGCTATGCTGTACATCTATAAAAATCTGGGTTTATTCCATCAGACCATTAAATTAATAGTTAATAATCTTTAATAATAATACAACTATCAGTCACTGGCTAAAACTGATTTGATATGGTCATATTTATAACCAAGCTGTGTTTCTAGCACATTTTACAAAGCTATCAAAGGTGTGATGGTTGTAGCCTCAATGTTGGTACAGTTTTATGTGGTACAATATTTGTCTTGAGCACATAAAATGTATAACCCTTGTCTTTAGGGCTTTACTTGTGGGAACACATTTTGGAGGGGCCTTTAAACCCTACTGAAAAAACAGGTCAATGGAAAGAAGGAGAGATTCAGTCGGGGAGGATCAATTTCAGGTAAGCTATTGGCTTTTCAACCACTGTTAGTTTTTTTATGGCCAGACTTGAACAGTAAGATGTAGATCAATGTTTTCCACCCTTCTATTAATATGGAGATCCATATTCCACAGCAGAAAGCTTAAAGTTCTCATTCTATGTTTGTTAAATTCGACCAGCCAGCCTTTATATCTGCTTTACTTTTTTCATAACTATTGTGTAGAACTTTGTGTTTTTCAGTCCTACACACCATATTGACAGTGGCAGTTGTGACAGTTTTTATACAGGGCCAGCAGTGGTGCAGGGTCACATTCCTCTGGACACAGACAGTGTAGTGCTGGTCCTGAATGGACGTGAGCAGCAGAAGATCTCCTATTCCATCCAGTGGTTACAACACGTCCAGGCTCTAGTGCAGGCTCACACCGTCTCTAAAGTAGCTGTGGTCTTATTGGGCAGTGAGCAGTGCATGAACGACTGGATCAGCCCATATCTTAATAGATATGGCGGGTTTGTGGATCGGCTCTTCCTTGTCTATGATAGCCCCTGGGTCAATGACAAAGACGTCTTCCAGTGGCCTCTTGGTGTTGCCACGTAAGTCCGCAAATCAATATAATTCTGGTTAAACTGTAACACAATTTTAGGACCGCCATCACAAGTGTTCTTCTCTTTGTTATAGGTATAGGAACTTTCCTGTTGTAACACCTAACACACAGATGGTAAGCTCTGTGCGACCCTATATCTGCAACTTTCTCGGTACAGTCTACAAGAACTCGTCTCGGGAAATTCTTCTCAGCATCTTGAAGCATAATGGCTTGGAAGAACAATGTTTTATGAATGCTCGGGAAAAGTATGTGGTTCTCTTTTACTAATTCATGTGTTTATTATTAATCAGGTGTTCCATTTTCATTCCCTTATTTCGAATGATTGTCAAATATACTCATAGTTAGGTGTTCAGATACTTCTGGGCAGATTCTCAATGTCTTCTTCGACTTTAACCCACAGTTACCTTTTGCACACACAACAACAAACCTGTATCACCAGCACGACTGTATCCTGGGTAAAACCATGTTTCCTATCCCTCAGGTGGCTTCCTCAGGAGACTGCAGAAACCTCCAGACAGTACCAAATGGCTCTGGCTCAGAGCGACTTGTCGCTGTGTCCGGTTGGAATAAACACAGAGTGCTACCGTATCTATGAGGCCTGTGCCTATGGCTCTGTGCCCGTGGTGGAGGATGTCCTGACTCCAGGAGCTTGTGCCAACGGTCGTAGCTCTCCTCTCCGGCTGCTCAAAGATGCAGGAGCGCCCTTCATCTTCCTCAAGGACTGGAAGGAGCTTCCGGCCATCTTGGAGAAGGAGAAAATGATGTCACAGGCTGAGAAGATGGAGAGGAGGATGAGGCTGCTGGAGTGGTACACAGGATTTCGGCAACAGATGAAGGAGAAGTTTACTGAAGTACTGGAGGAGAGCTTCTTTAAACTTAGTTAATAAGTAATTACTACAAATAGAAGAATGGGTGAATCATTCAGAACTGGACTGAATGTAACTGGTTATTTAAGTCATATGATGTCACATCACTACTGATGCACAGTATTTTAATATTTATTGTATTATTGATTATTATGATCTCCCAGTGTGTGAGTGTGAGTGTGACTGTGTGAGTGTGACTGTGACTGTGTGTGTGTGTGTGTGTGTGTGT
>JAYDZG010000009.1:21281431-21302667 GCA_034509265.1 Microcambeva bendego | reverse complement strand
TGTGTGTGTGTGTGTGTGTGTGTGTGTGTGTGTGTGTGTGTGTGTGTGTGTGTGTGTGTGTGTGTGTGTGTATTACTGTCTTACAATTGGTAGGTGGCGCCAAATCCTCTGTAACTCTGACCAAGACAAAGTCAAACTAACAACGAAATAATAATAGACTGACTGGACACTAATCACACTGGTAAATATAAAATAAAATGCTGTCAAATGATCGTTTTAAAATCTGATATGAGAAGTTAGGATTGTACAAATGAGTATTTATTTATGATAATCATTACTGAAGTATTTCTGTTTTTCCCATTAACAGTTTCCTTGATGTAAACATGCTGTATACAATTAAGCTGCAGAAAATGAGTACAAAATGTGGAAGGTTTTGTTCTTCATCTAGTGTAAATGTATGAAGGATTTCTGTCGAACATATAACATTGGTTTATTAAGTAGTTATTCAGTAATAATACTTGTACAATTAGAAGAAATTTACCTATTATACATAAATTCCCTAACTGTTAATCGTCAGATCTAAAAAACACTTTTTGAAAAACATGGCTTTAATACTATTTCAAAACATATATATGGTGATCTCTTTATCTCAAACAATTCATTGAATCAAAAGCCAACAACGGTGGGTATACTCCAACGAAAAATTTCATCAAGAATTTCATCAGTGATCATCACTGGTCCCTTGTCCAGCGTAAATGCTCCCTGGCCCAAGCAAGACAGTGATGCCTGGTGATGTGGTCAGGTACCCTTGCAGGTCGTCCAACATGCAGACTATGCTGATGTAAACGGTTTCAAATGGTCTGATGTGACACTTGGGTGCCATTCACATCCTTTAAATGTTCCTTGAGTTGTGTGGCACTTAACATCCGGTTCCGCAGTGCCTCACAGCAAGATGGTCCTGGGTTCGATCCCCAGGTGGATCTGTGTCCTTTGTGTGTGAAGTTTGCATGTTCTTCCTATGCCTACATGGGGTTACTCCGAGAGCTCTGGTTTCCTCACCTAGCCCAGAAATATGCAATTGAGGTGAATAGGAGAAACAAAATTATCCATGACTACATAAGGTGTGGACTGGTGAATCTTGTGTAATGAGTACCTACGGTTTAAAGTGTAAAGATGCAAACAAACAAACTTTAACGGGGAATGTAAAAAAGTCCCATGGTGGGAATTCCAAACAGTCGAAGATAGAAAATACCAAACTTCACAGACGGTCACCGGCCCTATTTGGTTGTAATTGGGAAAAGACCAATCTGGCAACCCTAGCCGGGATCCCTCCCCGTTCTCAGCGAGTCTCCAGCAGCTGCTCTCAGATCTGCAGATTCATTATGAGGAGTCGAGTTCATATTCCGATGCTGCTGCGGTTCTCCCGAAACTTTGCAGACATGTTTTAATCATCAAGACAGATGAGTGGATGGATCGAAGGATTTCATCTAACGGATTATTCGTAAGAAGATTCGTAGAAAGTTTTTAGCTCGGTAGATGTCCGTCGGCGACTTGTAGATGCGTAAACGTGGAAGACATTTGAAACTCGCCGTCTGGAACCGGTATTATTCAGTGATCTGGTGGATCTGGAGCCTCGGCGGGTTGAGTCCATCTTTAACCCTGGTTTAACTGGATCACCGGCAGGACTTCACAGTGCAGGGTCGATTTTAACCGGAAAAGCTGAAAGTCTGTGGGATGCAGTTTTAAAAGTTTGCACGGATCGGTGTTAAAGGAACAAGCTATTAGTAACTTATTCAGTACTCGCTGCAGCACGGCTGCAAAATGTCGCATCCTAATGCCAAGTTTAAAAAGGATAAAGAGATCGTCACAGAGTACGAGAGTCAAGTAAAGGGTGAGTTATCTCATTACTGATCATCCGTTTGGTTGGGATTTTTAGGAACTAGAACCTCCTTTCTGACAATGGAAAGACTTCAGTAAGTACTGAAACTAGTGAAGACACTTTAATACTTTTTAAATGATCAAAGTTAAGAAATAACACTCAGTGTGTCAGTAGGACAGTAGATTTTAGGTGCATAAGCTGGTTTGCTGGTTGATGGATGCCAGGAGCTTCAGTCACAATGATTCTCAACTGGCTAGGGTTTCATGTTCAAGATGTAGACACCAACAAGACAGTGCAGACTTGAACACTTTACCCTGGTCCAGTTTAGGGGATGTGGGTTCTTTTATCTGTATATAAATAAGTTAAAACAAATTTAAACAGAATAAACAAATATTATAATGTTTAATTAGAAATATGAATGGCTGATACAATCATCACCATTCATCTACATTAAGTGGTTTTAATTTAACTGATTTATTATGTTTTACTATTTTTACACTTTGTGCAGGGAGGCCCTTGGTGTTAATACTGGGTGTTAATAATATACACTTAGTTGCAGTTCAGCTCGGCTTTTGGTTTGTATGGAGTTTGGCATGCTCTGTGTGGGTTTTCTTTGGCTACATGGTTTCCCTCAACTCTTAAAATGAGTCACAAGGAATATATTTGATATTTTAGACTCCCTATGAATAAATACGTGTTGGCTTGGTATGTGCTGGTTTAACTTTCGAACCGGTGTGCAGAGAACAGTGCTGTAGTTGTAGACCAATAAACTGTCCTCAAATGAGAACATGGATTAACAAGGCTGTACAAAATGTGTCATTCCAATTGACAAATTGTAGTACCCTGTGTAGTGTAAGAATAGCAAACTGTCAGCTTTTGTAAGGACTTTATTATTTAACATCCTTATGAATATTTTCAGTCTTTCCTTCTGTATGTTTTCCTTGTCTGGTGGAGGAAAAGAAGGACTTACTGTACTGTAGTAGTAACCATGGGGATCTGGCTACAATCTAGACACTGTTTGCAAGATTGAAATAGTTAGTCATCTTTCGATACAGAGACAGAAGAGGAAAACATTGAGATGTGTAGAGATGAGTTGGCATTGCACTGGAGTCATGTCACAGGACTGTGATGACTAAGGCCTTTAATGAGTAGTGTAATGCAGAATCATTCACAAAGCAGCTCATTGGCCCTCCACAGCCAGCCACATAATGTCATAATGATACCTCTTAGATCAACATACCTGACTGTAGCTGTAGGAAAATCTACATTCATGATTCTTAGTCTTTTTTTTAATTGGCCTGGCAGATACAACAGTGAAGCACAATAGCAAGCATAGTTTACTGGATAAAAAGAACCAGATTCCATGTAAAAAGCATGATTAGTTTTTGTTTCGTTAACCAGTTCTCGCTTTAGCTTTGTTTTGATTCTGCAGAAGAGTGAAACAAACCAAATACTCTGTTTGGTTTCCTATTTTCTACATCTGTGTGCAACATGGGAACAACATAATGAGGTCCATCTATGAAGTGCACATTTCTGGCAGGGCTTTTAGCCATAGAGCTATTTAGTCATGTGAATACTGGTTTGTAGGGTTATAATGCATTATGTTATGGAAATAAAAACTTAAGCATTTTTCCTTTTCACTCAATACAAGGCAAATATGATGTCAGATTTCTCCACTTTAGCAAACGTTGGTTGTCATTTTGGGATCATTGGGCAACACATTATGCAACCAGTCACTGGCGAAGGGGGTCACACTCACTACATGATTTATTAGATCAGTAGTGTCAACTTTAGAACTTTGACAAAAACACTAATAAAATTGGTAAGTTGCTGGCTGTGAGCTGAAGGCTTGTGTCTCAAACTACACATTTCTTATCTAAGCTTGCTCAAACAGCAACCACATTACTGATCCAGATCCAGTTTAGCCAACTATTTCAGTTTCTGACCGGTTTTTGATCAAGTGGACGCTAGATCACAATCTCCAAAATTTGACTAGAAAATTTGTTTTAAAATCAGTAGTGTGCACCAAATATTGCTGCCAGATGTCAAAGGTCACGTACAATACTATACAGTGTGGAATAATCTAGTGCCCTAAGTCTGTTTGATTTTTTACCTGATGCTGCTTAGCTCTTTTCTAGCTTCTTGATGGTGTATGCCTACAACAACGTGCAAATAATATAAAACGGTACGGGGCAGCCAATGGGATGGCTGGAATTCTTTATCAACTTGTATGATGATCTTGGCCAATGCTGTGGTCTTCTAATCCCAGGTTCTTCGTGTTCACACATTCTTGTTGGCTTTGTTACTCTAATCCTGAGCTTAGCTCAAAACCTCTCCAGGTTTTTCATGATCCTTTGGTTTTTTGGGTTTACACTATTTTCTGGAGTAGTCTTCATAATCTTATAATCTTATCAGTAGGGCTTTTGGTGGTAAACTGAAACTTCATTAACAGCGCCTGAGAAAGGTAAAGAATTGCATGCTGGGGTTTTCAGAACACCATGCATTTCTTTAATTACAGGATTTTTTTTCCTGTAGTGAAAAGTGCCCAAGTTCTCCTAAATCATTAGCAGAACATGGCTAGTGTTCAAACTTGTCCGGAGAAGAAACAAAATGAGCCTGGAAATCTTTTGAAAACCGTTGTTATCATCACTTTTAATTTTATTGTACAATGTAATTAAACGGGACACAGGGCAGTGGCATATATCTTGTGAAGAATACAACGCCTTGTCTAGCATTTGCCAAAACCTTTGAGATATTTTTCTGTGCATTGAGTCAAAGGTGGAACTTTTGTCCTGTTAAATTTGATGTATAGCTAATCAACACAGATGTAAAGCTGTATCAAGGATGGTTGTGTGAGGGTTTAGGGGACTTTGCTTCCACCGGACCTGAATGATTTATCGTAATTCCCCTTAAATTCGTCTTACATCAGGAATTTCGGAAGGAGGATTTTTACCAGTCCGTGACCAACAGCTTAATGGCTTAATTTTGGATTTTGATTCCATGAAATTGAATATACATATTGAATATATTTCATTTTGACAGGGGTCTGAAGCGTACAAGTGTGTGTGCTCTAAATAGTTAATACAAAATTAATAATTAAGGTTTTAGAATGGGATGTAATGACCAGAACTAAAAGGTGTAGTTAATGATAACATCTAATTTAGGCAAATAAAAAACAACTCTGCAAAGAGAGAGCCAAAATTCCTCCACAGTGATGCAAAAGACTAATATGTATTGAGAAGCTGTAGGGTTGGGGTGAATGTGTTGTGGTTTTGAACCAATTGACCTTAGTGCTGCACCCATGTTTTGTTTTTGCTCAGCTGTTAGTTGGATGTCACCTGCATGACATTCCATCTGTGACTGTTGGTCATGACTTGGTGATGACAGCTAAGGCTTTGATCTGTTTTTCCTTACTTTAATACCCACTAATTTCCAGCCGGGTGAGCGGATAAGAATGTTATGACCTCATGCTTGTTTAATGCCACATCATCTTTAAAGCCATGTCAAAAGCTCCACTTGTGTTTTATTAGTCTTACATGTAACCCAACACTGACTTATGACAGCATTATGGGTATCGGAGTTGCTACACTTATGATAATAACAGGATAATGTGTAAGATTTGTAAATGCTGAACGTATCGGCCATGGGTCAAATCTGTTTAGAATTGTTTCATTACTCTGTACTGGCTCATTTCGATGAGTCAGCAAGCATTCTTCTCATCATTATCATGGTCTCTAATATTTCAAGATCTCTTAAACACTTTACATTGCAGAGGGTGCAGACAGTCTCAACTCCCCGGTTCGAAACTTGACGCTGCCATTGGCAGGCTGGGCGCCACCCTAGCCACTAGGATGAACAAACCATTTTACATGCATTGTGGTGCCGATTTCAAGCCCGGGTAAATAGGAGGGTTGTGTCAGAAAGGGCATCCAAGTATTTATTTATTTTTTTTAATTGCTACACTTAATTGTTTTATACCTTTAAATAGCATTTAATGTACAACAGGCATGGAAACCCACCTCAAAGCACTCTTGAAAAAGGTGGAAAATTTGGAGCACTGAATGTAGTTTGCAAATTAGACAACCGTAAAATATAATTAAGGCTGGGAATGAGCCCCAAAGTCTTTAATCTCTCACTAACTCAATTAGCAGCGATTAGGTTGACATCACTTCTTGACAGCTGTTCACATCATTCAGTAGAAGCCTCGAAGTTCTTCTGTGCTCCTTCCAAACCAGCCAACAATTCCTACACTTCTTTATGTAGGTACTTTACATTGTAATTCTTTTACAGCTCCCACACCTACCATCTGCTGCTATCAACCCCTCAGCTCTTGTACTGCATTCAGGTGGTCAGGGTGTGAGTGTGTGTTTGCGTTTGATGGCACAGTGGAGGGTGTGGATGCTCTTGACGGCACCATCTGTGGCCTTTTTCTCTCTAGGGTTTTATATACTTGTTCCTTGCATTTTAACGCATGCTTGGCTTTACTCTACAGGCTATTAACACTCTTCTTTACCCCACACATTGTCCACAATTTCGACAATACAGTTGTCAGTCAAGTATCGTTTACTGACTTCAGGCTTTGTCTTCAATAAATTGTTGAATTTAGTTCATTGTATGTATTCCATAGTGTGTTAGTGTTGTTTTGAAGCAAGAAAGGAATTGTATTTAGCCAAACAAGAGACGGTTGATGCCTAATTGTTAAGCTACTGGACTAGTAATCAGAAGGTCCTCCTACCCCACCAGATTGTCACCGTTGAGCCCTTGAGCAATCCTCGTAACCCTCATTAAATTTCATTGTACATGGTCAGAGTGCTGTGTACTTAATAAATAAATTGTATTTAGTGTGTTATGTTTAGGGTTGGGTTTGATCAGAGGAGCCCTGGTTTCAACATCCTTTCATCCATGTAGTTTATGTACACCTAAACAACACTAATCTCAAAAACTGCAATTCTTTTCTTTTTTCACTTTTTCTTCACTTTTTCTAATTCATTCTCTGCATTTAATGCCTTTTTATTTTAGTGTCTCTTTAAAAGCTTAGACCACTGTGTTCATTTATTAAAACTACATTACTGAGCCCAGTAATCTGTCCACAACTGACACACTTCTGTCCGGACTGGATACTTCATGGCATTGGATCTCCTGAATTGCTCTGAATGATCTTTTTAAACCATAGCCTGGCTATAAATTATTAATTGCTTTTGGACCTTTTGCTGCATTGTGGTTATATAACTGGGAGCTGTTCCACGTTTCAGGCCTATATGTTAGTAAAAAGCTTATGAATCATGGCTCATTTAGTTTTCTACAAGCTGCATCTTAACCTTAGAATATGTACTTATCCTGACCGACAGGCCTTATTGAAACTTGGAGTTTCTTTGCGTATTTAAAGATAGCATTTAGTATGACAAAATAAGCACTATTAAAGTGTGTGTAGAGCTGAAATGGTCGAATTACTATTACAGAAAATATTTGACTGAATGTCTAAAGTATTGTTATAGTTTATGTTTGCATACTTCTAAGAAATTTTGGTTGAAAACTGCCATTTAGTTTTTTGCTATGTAGTAGATGCTATATTATCTATGCAATTGAAGGTTAAGAACCTTGCTCAAGGGCCCAACAGTGGCAGTCTAGCAGTGGTGAGGCTTGATGACCAGTTTAGTGCATGAAGCACTAGGCTACTCCCTGGTTTGTGCTTCAAGGGAAGCGGGTTCTAGCTTCACTAGTTCTAACGAGATCTAACTTAACTTCATTTTTGTGCATTACTTTTTTGATGGGTATTCAAATTAACCTTATAGAAGAAAACCTTTCCCTAGTTAAATAAATAAAAAATAATTTACTATGCTGTGCCATGTTGTAATGTAATGTTTACTTGATCTGAACTATTAATAGCTACACCCATATGTCAAGTCAAGTCAAACATAGCTTTATTGGCATGGCATATAAGGATATTCGTTTTGCCAAAGCTTTACAAAAATAACAATAAAATAGTGTAATGCATACAAAACAGATATGTAGAAATAAAGACTATTGCAAATAGTACTTTTACAATATATTGAAAGTGATATTTTATGTAGGTAGTCATGAGAATAAGACTTTGTAATGTGTTTAAGTTTATTTATAAGGATTTTAGCATCATGTTTTACACTTTGGTTACATTCATGACAGGCGCAGTAGTTAGTAGTTTCATCACCTCGCAAGATTCATTGAACACAGTAAAGGACAATTTGTATCTTCAGTTCACCTCACCTTACTGTGGGAAGAAGCCTGAGCTGCCATAGGAAACCCACACAGACCCTAGAAGAACATGCAAAATCCTCACAGAAAGGACCCAAACAGTCCCATCTGTGAGATTAAACTCAGGACCCTCTTACTCTTACCAGAGTTAGCCTGGATGCTTTTAAAATGGCATTTTTAACTTACCAGGTCTGTCATCTGAGTTAAATGTACATTTATGTCCTTTACCTAGAGTAAACCTCCCAGTTAAGCCTACTCAGATGATGCAGGGGAGATTAATTCACAGCTCTCGTCACCTCT
This sequence comes from Microcambeva bendego, assembly GCA_034509265.1. Lineage (NCBI taxonomy): Eukaryota > Metazoa > Chordata > Actinopteri > Siluriformes > Trichomycteridae > Microcambeva > Microcambeva bendego. The sequence continues at coordinate 21,294,317 of JAYDZG010000009.1, read as the reverse complement.
GACCTTCCTGCCCTTCCTCCTACCTTGACCTTTTGAACTTTAAAGGGGGAAGGGTCCCGGAGTCCTTTATGATCAATAGACCGATGCCGTTCTTTCAGCAAAGGCCATCTCGGAGAATATCTGTGGCCAGTGCACTTTGCAGCAGATTGTTTAGGATACGTCGGCCAGTGAAACGGCAGCAGAAGCTCTTCCTCCTCTACTGATTGATTATCACTTGAGGCGGAGGCGTGACTGGGTCTTTATTTATGTCAGCTATTCAATGCAGTGTCACCCCTCTGTAGTAGTCTTTGTATGTGAAGACCATGTGTTCTGGCTGCTTCACACACAATAAAGTCTCTCTTTATGTTCTTATACGAGAGCTTCAGAATTTGGTTGAACGGTGGCTGAGCCCTCCCTGCAGGGCAGATCTGGAGCCGGGATTGGTTTTAGCAATGACAGTATGTGGCTGTCCTATATTAAAGCCTATTTTAAGAATAGCCTCCTTCTAGTTCTTCTACATATATGCGTTTTTCTTTCTGTCAGATTGAAATTACACTTCTTTAACAATAACTGTCCAACATGAACTAGTATGATCCAGGTTCTTCTCCCATGTGTCGTTCCAGGGACATCAGCTATAGATTTCATGGAATTCCAAGCAGGTTGGAACATAAACAAATAAGATGTAATACAATGAGAGTACACTGATTCTTCATTCAGTGTCTGTCTGGTGAGATCTTTTTAAAGCAGATCTACCTTCAGGCAACCAAGATAAGCCATGAGAAAGATTAGAACCATCTAAACTGGCTATATAATTTAAAGGTACAGCATTTCTACTCAACCTCTATCCATTATTGCAATGCTTCTCACCCCACCACAGATAGTAAGCCCAGCACTCAGCAGTCCACTGTTTTCCAGTGCTTGAATTCACAAATATATACACACAATTACAGTCATTACCTGCAGTTAATGATGTTGGCCACTGGCTGGTATACACAACTTTTCTAAATCTGAGAGTTCATTTGTTTATCTAGATCTGGAGTTCTCTCTAGACTGGAAACAGAAGTACTCATTTATGCGGCACAGTGAAGAATCAAGAGAAAATCTTCCCAACCCCGCCCTCCGACACGAACAATAACATTTCTTGAGCTACTGTTTGGACTGTTTAGAGTTAGAAAAAAAGCACCTTTCCTACTTAAAAAAATAATTTAGGACCAAATTTGCTGTAACATGTAATCTAGGTTGTACCTGCTACATCTGCTACATGTTTCTCTTGAAATTTCTTTTCTAGGTTAGCGTTTTTTGAGGAGGCTCCCAAAAGACCTGGCTTATTTTATTAATAGCTTCGAGGATGTAGAACGTCAGAAGTTTGAACATTGCTCGGAACAGTTAGTTGAGGACGCAGAAGGGCGAAGGCTGAAAATAGACTGTACTTGACACGGTGTGCTTTGGTGGAGTGCTCTCTGCTCTGCTTTTACTTGTCTCGATTGATGTGCTTCTTCATGTAGCTGCTGAAGAGACACTTTAGTGACTGAGGAAAGTTTTGATGTACAGTTCTAACTGAATATTTCCCCAGATTGTAAGTGAAGCTCACACTGGATTACTTTAAATAGTTTTAGAATTAGTCAAACTGGTATTAAAATAGTTCTTAACTGGGCCGGCCTTTTCTGATATACCAGAAACGTGGGTTCTGGTACATCAAAAATCTAAACTTTTCATTCTCTACCGAATGTTCACTTTGTTTTTTGCTTTTTCCTGCCCATCAGACACCGTAGCCAACTTTTGTCTGCTGCAAGTGCTGCCAGATGAACTGTGGCAGAGCAGAGATTCCAAACTGAGGTGTTCAGAATCTCTGCGCTGGTGTGTTAAAGGAATTTTCTGCTGCACCACCTGGGGGGCATTTATCATTTATTATAATACAAAGAATGTATAACATTTGTGAGAAAATGTCTAAGTTGTCTCTATATCAAAGTGTCTGTGAAGTTCATGGGAAAGCCAGGGAAAGATGACAGGGGCTGGAATTATGCCCTGAAGTGACAGTTATTTCTCTTTGAATGGGAAGGCTTGTGTTTTTTCTGTCACTTCTTCCATATTGCTTTTCACTGTAATTACCTGTGAACCTGGCCACCCTGAGGCATAGTCTCGTCCTGCGTGAAACCTGATTGGTACTAATGACGGGTGGAGGTGGGGCTAAGTTTTTCCACTCTTGCCTGCAGGAGAGCCGGTCTTTGTCCTGATCCACCTTCTTCAGTTTGAGGTCTCGAATTGCAGCTGAACTCGACACCACCATGAGAAGAGCAGACTTGGTAGTTATACTAAGAGAGATGAATTCAATAGCCCACAGGAATATCCTGTCAGTGTAGTCTAACATTTTTTTAAAGATTGATTGTCAAATAACATGCACAAAATCAGTCCAGTTGTGCTCAGCAGATTCTCACCGTTTCGTATTTTCTGTGGGAAACTTGCTGGCTTAGGCGTTTCTAGCCTGGATCATCTATCAGATAGAGATTCTCATTGTGATAAATGAAACGGCTATGGAACTGATGTGCTGAAGTGTGACAAGCCCGATTTACTCGTCTGGTTAGACTTTTCTCAAACCTACTGTATTTGAGTAAGGTTCATCACCTCTGTTCATCACCAATCATAATGATTACAGTTGCTAATAAATTGCTCATATCCTGGTCATTGTTCTGGTTACTGTCGCTGGATCGGAATAATACAGCTAGTGGCAGGGCAACATGTTGGCTAAGTGGGTCGCTCTGTCACCTTGCAGCATGAGGGTTCTGGGTCTGGACAGAGTTTGTGTGGGTTTACTTCAAGAGCTCCTGTTTCCTCCCACAGTGGAAAAACATCCAGCTAGGTTAATTGGAGACAGCGAATTGTCCTATAGGTGAATAGGCCAACCCCCCAAAATGACCCTGAGGGGATAAGCGGTTAAGAAAATGAGTGTGTGAGAGTGAGTAAATGGTGGTGGGCCGGCTCTATCACATTTGGTGTCCGTGGCTCAGTCAGTTGGTCATAATTCGTGTTTTGAATGTTGTCACTATTGTTTTGTCTCTTTGTGATGTTACTGGGAGGTCATGGGTACTGTTCTTCCTTGTAAGGAGTTCTGGAGATAGCTATAGGCCATGTGATAGGTTTGTAGTACTGTCACCTCACAGCATGGGTTTGGAAAGGTCCAGATCCTTGCTGTGTTTGCATGTTCTCCCTCTCTGTGTATGGGCTTCCCTCTTGGTGTCAAAAGAGAATCCAGGTTAATTGGCGATATAAACTGTCCATGACGACACGAATCTTGTGTCGGCCTGTCCAGCATGCACCAGGCTTCAGAGACGTAGTGAATTTCTACAAGATTGTTCAGAGGGCGGAGATTGATTAAACATCTAAGCATTGTGAATTATTTGAATGTGTAACCAGCTGTGAACGGCCTGTGGTTCCTCTCCCAGCTGCTCATCTCAGATAAAAACATTTCATTCACATGAACACAGTCAAAGTCCTGTTTCACAAACCTGGCCTCTCAGGAACTGCCAGTACCAAAGAGTTAAGCCATCCTCACTGTGCATCTGATCTTTTTATTGTACTAATGATGTGGGAATCACTGCTTCTTTTTGTATAAATAAAACGGTTGGCATGCACCGGCATGATGTACAGTAGGTCTATTATCTTTTACTGGCACGCCTACGGGTCTAGTAGGGCAAAGTATTGGGAACATCAGCAGTTTCATTTGATCCTGTTTATTTCAGATCTCAAACTTAGTCGATGGATTCATGTTTAGTGCACTGCTGCATTCCTTTGTATATATTTTTTAATACTTTAGTTATAACCTCCCCTGACTTATGCGCTGCTTTTAGTGGAATTTCTTTTCACCCTTATGCACAGGGAAATCATGGCGAGTTAAAGTCCTTACACAGCATTTGAAGACCTTCAATCCATTTTGTCATCCATTCTGCTCCTGGCACTTGTCCGCATTATGTCCGCAAGGTGGCGCCCAGCCGACTAGTGGCAATGAAATGAGAATTTCCAAATCTCTGCACTGGTATGTCTGAGGAATATCCTGGTGTGTCACATGGGAGCCTTTAGATCAAGACTTAATCCAACCTTTCAGTTATTTAGCATGTTAAGTAAGGGTTTTAAAGCAGGACAATCACTAAACCTTTTTCCCATAAATAATTCTGTACACAGAAATAGATTCTACACTTCTACACTGTCTTTAGAACTAAAATGGCTGCTCACCTGCATTTGTCCTATTCTGGTTTAACTGTAGAATAAAGAAGAAATGTATTGTTCTATGATATACGTTCATAGTGAATTAACCACTGTATTGGATAATGGCTTTCATGTGGCCTAATGGTATTCATGCATTGTTGCTCGCCTTTAAACTCTGTAACGATGTACCGCAGGATGCTATTTGATTTTGTCTTTGGGCTACATGTGCTGTCCTTCTGTGCTTATTTGGCTCGATTGTCTTAAAGTGACTATGTTTGGAATGTGTAATAAGTTATGGACTATAAAATTGCCTCTGCCAACAGGTCCAGATCGAAAGAACCCTTCCAGATGTGATCTGATTAGCCACTGGTGTAATATTACACCACAGCTTCACTGTAGTAAGGGGTCTCGGAGGACCGTAGCTGCTGAATGAGAGGGTTATGGGGTCAAACAGGGTTCAGGAGTCTTTAAATCAAATTTGCATTAAGAATGGATATTTAACAAAGGGTATTGAAAACAATGAGGTTGTACAGGAATATAGATCCATTGACACATCGATCCCTTTTTTAGTGTTTTTAAAAATGTGTTGAGGCTGTTACCCACCAAGAAAATGTTGAAGAACCAGCCAAAATAGGTTAATCTCTTGGTTCCTGTTTCTCCTTAACTTCAGACACTTAACTTAAAATAAGCACTTGAGGACTACAACCAAAAGCCAGAACTAGTTGATTTTTTTTAACTGTTTTTGTATGTACCATGTTCTCTCCCAAAGCATTGTTGCGGCTGCACACCCCCATCCTAACTAAAGAGAGCCATCGACTATTATTTCAACCCCCAACAAGCTCAGGCTACTTTTTTCTCAAATATGAAGTCTCGAGTCTCAAATACAGACAGACATGCTAAGCAAGATCTTGTTGGCGACTATGAACCTTTGCTGGCTGTAGAAACATGATTTTGTTGGGTTATTGTTCTTCATAAACAATAAACTCTTAACTAGCATTAAATCATGCCAGATTTTAACCTAAGCATCCAGGCATACTCTTTAGCCAAAAAGTAAGGACACCACTATTTCTTACACCATTTGATAAATGGACAAATAGACAAGTGTATGAAACAAATCTTTGTTAAAAGTTTGGGAAGTTATTTTATCATGACAGGGTTAGATGTGTTTGGCAGCACCATATCAATGCCTTTCTGATGCTATTTCTGAACTATCTGATATCCAATGGGACCAGGTAAAAGTCAAGTCATGTCAGGTCAATTTTATCTGTATAGCGCTTTTTACAATAGATATTGTCACAAAGCAGCTTTACAGAGTTTTGGACCACCAGACCAAAAACCCACCTGTTGAGCAAGCCAAGGGTGACTGTGGCAAGGAAAAACTCCCTGAAAATACAGGAAGAAACCTTGGAGGAACCAGACTCAGCAGGGGCCCATCCTTCTTGGGTGGACTGGAGGAAATTTTAGTTAACAATATAAAAAACAAACAGGACACCTTTAAGAACTGTACTAGTGTGCATATTGTGGAATGACTTTGTGTAAGACAAGATAAGAAATGAGTAATAGACCCATGCAGGTGTTTGTAGGCACTGTGTGTGGTCCGTTCACCCTTTTAGGCCTCCCTAAAGCCTCTCGCGCAGTAACACTGAGAAAATCCAAACTTGGTCCTTACTAAAGACAATCTGCTCTGAAGCGTTTGAGAGGTTTGAGTCGTTACATAATGGTCATTGATGTGGTGAGTTTAAGAGCTGCTTTCTTCCTGGCCAGCATGCTTTTGATCCCCAGATATGACTTGGTGAGCATTTTTAGAATGCAAATAAACTTTGGGATTTGTTTATAGTGTGTACCGGCTTTTAACCACAGCAGGAAAACCCCGGCTAATTACAGGCTTGTTGCCAGGTTTTTACCTCAGTAGAACTTGAGCAGATATTTCGCGGGCCAGAAGTTACAGGAACGTCAGTATTTTACAGCACTGACTTGTCCCTGCAGGTTCAGTCCTTGATCTGACCAGTGAAAATGTGAAGGAGAATGAAATCTGATATGGAAACCCCCTATGATGGCTGTCCTTACTGCCATTCATAAGCAAATAACACCCAGAAAGAAATTTCCATGTGGCTTCTTTTGAGTGGGGATGTATTTAATTGATGTGCGTAGAGAGAAGTGTAAAGTTCATTTTAATGCAAATGTCAAGTTTACTAGTGCTGTATAAAATTATTAGATTAATGTAGATTTTACCCAGAACCTCAAGAACAACTCTTTACAATAGCACTAAATGTGCAAATCATAATAAATATTGATTTATCCAGTATAGTAAATCTTTTTGACAGCATTAATAAAGGTTGATGAATGAGTTTTACCTCTATACAGGGGCATGATGCCAAATAGTTTTGTGTAAAATCACCATTAAAGCTCTTAACATGCGGTAAAATATTGACACAAAATTGCTTTCCTGCTTGCAGTTTTAATGTTATACTTCTTTTGTCCATCTTTAAATGAAATCAATCAATGTCAATGTTTAAAAGATTCTGTTCTGAACTGCATTGCTCTCTGTATAAATATGCACTTATGGTGGATACATCATCATCTTAACTTTGTAGTGTTTGCTCTGGGATCTGCTCAAGCATCAGCTGTTGGTAATCAATTTAAATGAACTTTTTAACCAAGAGCATTGATGAAACAATGTATTTTATTTTAGTTATTGGTTAATGAACATCCTAACTACCTATTCTTTGTTTCCTTGGCTGACATTCTTAAGTCAATCCAGTATAAACAGACACTCAGGATATCACACAGCAGCTGAACAAATAACTACTCTTTAACAGTCTGTCTGTCTCCTAGAGCTTCATGGGCTATGCCTATATATTATGCTTGGATCTGATGGGCCACCATGGTTATACACAGTGATTGATGATCCTGCATCTGGCTCAAAAACTGCTGCACTTTTGTATTGAGGTTTAACAGAATTTAGTTTTTCATTTAGTTTGTATGACAAGTCGAGTGGATATGATGAACAGCTTAACATGGCTAATGTAAACACATTGTGTAGCACATGAGTACTTAGTTAACCTGTAAATGGGATGTGAAATACTTTGACTTGTCAACCACATTAATCAAAGGACAAACTAAATAATTGCATGAAATCTTTTTTTTATTTTCAAATTTTAAAATGCATTTTATCTGTGGATTACATTATCAAACAGCAAAACCTGAATTCTTAATTTCCAGTCTGAAGGTGAAAACTTTATTTACACAGCCGTGTAACAACATTCTTCAGGAATGGTTCCCAGTTCACTGTGATCAAAACTCATGTACTGCATATGAATAAAAGTATTCATAAGGGTTCTCTGTTTTACAACCAAAACATACAGAAACCAAAGGCCTGTCAAATACACTTAAATCACAATTCAAAGGCCCTAAAATATATTTGAAGTAAGACTATAAGACCCTAGTAAGACTCTTTCTCATCAGGTAGCTACACTGGGAGCCCAGAAAGAAAATCTGCTCATTCTGGTCACACAAGGCACTGATATGCAGTTAGATGACTGCTGGGCATCTGGAGTTTTGTTTTTTTCAAAGTTAATTTTGTGTCTAAAGTAATGGTTTATTACACATTTTATTTTTGTTATGTAACCGCTGTTAAGGGTTGTTTGAACTTGAAGAATGTTTATTGACTGGTAATCTTTTCTGTATATTCAATATGCTAAGCTTGTCACATCAGATTAATGGATTTATTAGTGAAACTAGATTTGTGGACTTTTTGACACAGTGGTTTACACACTCTATTATTTTGATTAGCTGATTTATCATTATCAAAAAGCACTAGAGGCTTCACCCTGTGATATCTATACTGCCTTGACTGGGCAAACAGCACATTTACACCAGGGTGTTAAACTGTGATACAATTCAAATCCTTATTAGAAAATACCGTGTAAGTATGCTATTCCAGTGCTAAACCTTTAGTTGAAATACTTTATTTTATATAATTTTATTAGACCTAGGAAGATTGCATGTAATTATAGATGATCTTTTAAAGACAAAACTTCAGAACTTAACTGTTCTGCAGCTTTTATACGAACTAAATAATATGATTTCTTTGCCATTGAGACAGAATGTTGGCCTGTAAAATACATAAATATGACCGAAAATGTTCTTGTACTCTCATAGTGACCAGCTTGTAGTTGTTGGCATGTAGCTAGAACTCTCTTGAGGCCAGTTTGGATGTCACATTTCGTCCAAACACAATGACTGGGTAAGTGTGTTACTCAGACCCTGCATTCCAAAGCCATGATGGGTATTGACTGAACCCTGATGAGAAATCTAGGGTGGTCGGCATTGCTTTTACTGACTTTAGTCAGAAGGTAAGGTTACCCCAGTCACCATGTGGAATGTAAATCTCCTTAAATGGTTGAAATTTTGCATCAGTCGTTCGTTTTCTGTACCAGGGTGCAGTTTACTCCCTGGCTGATGGGGTCTGGGAAGGATCAGTTGACTCATGGGTATTCGTCTCGCCTGCATCTGTGCATTGGTGCTCTGGCTCATGACTAGCTTAGCGAGGACTCCCAGGAGTCTCATCCGTGTTTCCAGGAAAGCACAAACCCATCTATTAGCAGGTGGGATTGATTTCCAGGTTCTTCATTTCATTCCACACAGCAGATTGCTGAGAGGGAACCATCTGAAATGTGTAAACCAAGCAGTCATTTTCAAATAACAACAATATTTTGATGTCAGCTTTTTGCTTTATATACTGTATATAGTTATTATGCTATCACATCTGCACACTGAGGAATATCCAAGTGGACATTTTGGCTCTTTTTCTATGATGAAAGGATAGTTGTAAGGTTCCTTTTGTGCAGCCTTCAAAGGGATATGCTGGCTAATACAGAACAAAAAGCCTCTTGGTTGTGCATCAGTTGGTTATTTAAATGGCAGCTATGTTTTAGGTTGGGATATGACGCTTGAATTTGTTGTTTGCATTAACACGTGTGATTTGTTTGGTGTTGGTTTATCGGATGCAGAGGAACAAATACATACCTAAATTGTTGGGATTTATAATGACGACGTATGTATTTGTTGCACATATTATTGAGTGGTCAGAGGAGGTAGTGTGGGTTCACCAGAGCTCCAGGGTCCCTGGGGACCTGGGTTCGAACCACGCCTTCTGATTGTATGCATACTCCATACTCCATATCCAAGTTGCAAAACAAGCCAGCAGGTGGACTGAGTGCATATTTATGTGTGATATTGTCCAATAGAGGGGCTGCTGCTCTAAATGTTTTCCTTGTAGGTTTTGAAGTAACCAAGATCCTTATCAGATGGTTGTCATGGGTCCCAGGTTTCTACACTTTGACAATATAATGGAGATGTTTGTCAGCTAATTCGCCAAACATTAACAGTAAAATAATTGCAAAATAAAGACAAAATAAGATTTTTAAATGAAATATATTTGCGTGAATAGGGTGTGGCAGATTCCAGATAAATGTTTCTAACTACAAGCTATAAATTCACATGTTGCATCCTGTCTTTTTCATACTCCACAGACACCAGGACAATACAGGATTAGACCAGGTTTCTCCACTATGTTTGACTCTTTACACATCTTGTTTGTGTAGTACTCTGTGCACAGGTGTCTCATCTGTCTCTGTGTTTGAAGGAGATCACAGGGGGCTTTGATCACAAACGCCTTCCCCCCTCCTACCACTGCCTTTCTCCAACATGATGGCCCGTCACAGATGTTTACAATACATGTGACCTCATGGGTTGAGGAATTTTCTTTGTAATCGTATTGGCTCACTTGATACCAAGAGGCGTCAAAGGTGGTTGGGTAGCGAGTCAGAGTAAACCTTATCTCGGTACTTCGAAGTGAAAATAAACTGTGTGTTTCTTTTTTTAAGTAAAGATCATTGGAATATATGTATGAGAGTGTTAAAGGTTTTCAATTTGGACAGACCTGGGTTAAAATGATTAAACTTAAGAAATTAAATTTATAGGAAAATGTGCTTAATTTTATGGACCTCAAAAGCTGTCATTAAATCATCAATCAACTGAATACTAGAATAAATAGAAGCTGCAATCATAGTGGTCTACATGGTCTAATGAAAACCTAGAAAATGTAACAAACCGAGAGGCTTCATGTTCTGTCTGAAATATGATCTTTCTCATCGTCGTCGCGTAGTGGTTAAGGTACAGTATTAGTAGTCAGAAGGTCACTGGTTCAAGCCTCACCACTGGCAAGTGGCTGCTGTTGGGCTCTTGAGCCCTTAACCCTCAATTGCTCAGACTCGCCTTGGATAAAAGCATCTGCTAAATGCTGAAAATGGTTTAGCTGCCTTACACGTTGACATCTCTGACAGTTTGACCAATCAATTTCTAAACAAATAGCCATACAATTGCTAAGACTGCCTCATAGTGCAGATACACAAGTAATCTCAAGATACTCAAATTCTTCGTAAATTAATGTTAAATCGCTATACACAAAGCAAATTGCATTTTACACAGGAAACAACTAATTATGGTCCATGGTGCGATTTTGATGGCCGTAAATTAGGTTGGGCCTTGCCTTAGTATTGATGTAATTAGGGAAAGATGATCAGATTTTCTAATACTTAAGTTTTCTGTATGACCCACAAGTTGAGTTCTGCTGTTCCGCTACTTAAAACCAATGCAATGTCTGATTCTGATTTCAGGATGAACATTGCAAGTTTTGACACTTTATTTCCAGAGAGGAAAGTTGATTTTCTGGTATTTGTGTGGTCTATGATTTAAATTCTAACAACATCAACGACGTTTGAGTAATAATTTTTTTTTTGCTGTATTACCTTGGTCTTGACTCACACATGCTGCACTTAATGTGTTCATCCATCATTTAGGGTTTTGATTTAAGGAGAGTCTCTCAACTCGGTAAGGCTGCAGAAATGACTAATGTGGTTTCATGTGGTAACTTTTATCTTAAAACATATTTCCACACTCGTTTTACTATAAATACTGTGCCCTGTCAAGAGGGACACAACCTATGTATAACTCGCAAAATTACGCTCTATTAATCATATAAGGTTTTTTTTTATTACAAGTACAGATTTAAACAGTTAAACATCTGTTATGATCGATAAAATAAAGAGTATGAGCCTTAACCCAAATAATTACAATTGACTTACAGTAGTATTGTGTTTTTTAATAAAAGCTACTGGCCTTTTATCTTCTTTTTCTTTTTTTCTTGGAATGAGAGCAGAAGCAAATTACAACCTTAAAGTCTCCAGACTGTCATTGTCTCATATTTACAAAGCCATTATTACACTGTCCAAAGAGGGAAGAAAATCTACACCAATAGCTTAAAGCATACTAGGAACTAAGACTATCTGCTTGAAATTATTAGAATGATTGCAGATCTAACTCCCTCTCAGACACGGGGAGAACATGCACAGCTCAACATAGAAAGGACTAAATGATTCCAAGCTCCCTGCTTGGTAATGAACCCAGGCCCTCCTTCTAAGTCACCCAATCAATTCAGGCATGATAACATGTTGGTATGATAACAGACATCATATTTATCTGTTCATGCTCACTGACACAGTGAGGTTTTAACAAAATGTTCACCCTACGTTCAGCACTTTAGCAGATTTGGCCGATTTAGCTGGTGAGTTTATCAAGTGACATGAACAGGTAGTTATTATGTCGTTTTCAAAAGAACCACATCGACTTCAATGAAATCACACATGATCACACTCGAAGAGAACCTTAATGAGGTAACCCACCTCCCACACGCCATGTAATACTCACCTGTCATGAGGAATCGAGTTTATTAACGCTGAATTTTGCAGAAGCCCCGGTGCTCTACACTGTTCTGAACACACTAAGTGCACTTTCTCTTCCCACGAGATTTGCCATGTTTAATGGATTCCTTATAATACGAGATTTCAGGCCCTGACATTTCCACTTCGGGAGGACACAGATGAATGAGGTAATCTAGAGGTGTACAAGATCAGATAAGAAGCAATAACATCATACTTCCTTCATTCAGTGTGCATTTCTTCAAAGAAATAAGACTTTTCTTCCTGAGATCAGACATCAGTATGTAATGTGATTAAACCTGCATAAGTTTTACTCATGACCACATAAAATGCAGAAATAGATTAAACTGAAGACGACTTTGTTTTGTGTTTGCAGAGATTCGAGTTCAGCTGGTTGAACAGCAGAAATGTTTGGAGCAGCAGACGGAGATGAGGGTTCAGCTCCTCCAGGACCTCCAGGATTTCTTTCGCAAGAAGGCAGAAATTGAGATGGAGTATTCTCGCAACCTCGAGAAGCTGGCTGAGCGCTTCATGGCAAAGACCAGAAGCACAAAGGATCACCAACAATACAAGTGGGTACAATGTGCACCATCTGATACCCCTCTGGGAAACCTCTCTGCTAATCAGTCATTTTTAGGAAGGTATGCATGAACGTGCACAAAACAGATGTGAATGATGAGAGTCCTGAATATACGTTCCACAGCTGTACATGCTGTAGAGCAGGTCCGGGCCTAAACGCCTAAACCTGGAACCTGGTAGGTTTCCATCACATCATGTTAAGCTATTTTGGGAGGCATATTATCTCTGTTATGCAGTTTATATCATGTGTGGACTACATTTATCATGTTTAAATATATTTCAATGCAAGAAGTTGTGTGAAATATAAGTAGTTGAATAAATAATTCAGAAATCATTTAGAATACACA
>JAYDZG010000009.1:21244094-21275243 GCA_034509265.1 Microcambeva bendego | reverse complement strand
CACCCAGTCATATAGTGCATCAATTATTATTTTTAACATGTTGATTGTAAGCCAGGCATTTTAAACTTGCTAGATTTTAGTTTCTACTTCCCCTGGGTCTAACCAACTTATTGTTTAATTTCTTCTTTATTTTCCTCCAGGAAAGACCAGAACCTTCTTTCCCCAGTGAACTGCTGGTATTTGCTGTTGAACCAGGTACGACGGGAGAGCAAGGACCACGCCACACTAAGTGATATCTACCTTAACAACGTCATCATGCGCTTTATGCAGATCAGTGAGGACTCCACACGACTGATGAAAAAGGTTAGAGATGCTTCTTTTATTTGACAATTTTTAAATCTAGAGATGTCATGAATGTGGATACTTGTTGATGCTAAGCTAATGCTACATTTTGAAAAGAACTTGGTGCCAAATTGTTATTAGTAACTCTATTCTAATCATACTAGTTTCATACTAAAAATTTCAATAATTATATTATTATTTCTTCGTACCACTCACTTACTTGCTTCCTTAATCTAGTAAAGGGTTACAGGGGGACACTCGAGCTGGTCCCAGGTTTACAATTACCACAAGGCACATGGAAACACCCTGGATGATGCACCAGTCCATTGCAGGATACACACACACACAATTACCTATAGGGCAATCCATTGTCTCCAATTAACCTTGCTGCATGTGGGAGGAAATCGGAGCTCCCAATGGAAACCCACATGGACACAGGGAGAACATGCAAACTCCACACAGAAAGGACTTGGACAGACCCATTTGAGCTTTGAACCCAGAACCTTGTTGCTGTGAGGTGGCAGTTCTACCCACTTAGCCACCAAACTGCCCATTATATTATTTATTTGATATTTATATTATTTACAAGCCCTAACTACGAATGTAATGCAAATTCTGACTCACATCAGCAAATGTAGCTAAGCTCAGTGACACAAGTACTCAGCTATGTCTCAAACCACGAAATGTTTACTAAAGGGTATGACAAAACCTTAATGTCAGAACTGTTTGTGAACTAATTAGTCTTTATTTAGTGGAGTAAGATGTGGTTTGGAACTGCATTTGCTGACGCTGTGAATTGACATATAAATGAATGAATAAAGTTAATGTTAGTGTGAATGTGGAGTTTGTGGACGTTTTGGTAGACTTGTTCCTGATTCCACCACATTAAAGCAAACTCCATTATTCACTTTGGGCTCTTCTTGGTTTTTCTTTTGTTTTGTCTGTATTTCTTTAAAGTAACTCTTACCATATCTCTAAATACTGAGCATCTGGTCTCGGCTGGTGCCGTCATAAACTACTACCCACTAGAGACACGGCTGACCTCTCTGGATTTAGTCCTCTGTAAAACAGGATACTCTTCTAGTTTTGTGGGTTTTGCTTTTCTTTTAAACAGGATCTGTGCCAATATTTTCTCCATTGCGCTGCAAGGTATAGCTCCGGCCATATGGTCATTTGTGGTTCTGCTCTGAAAAACCTTGACAGAGACACTTTAATCATGGTTCCTTCTGACAAGTTTAAAAGGAGCTTCTGCAATCCTTTCTTCAGTGCAAACCACAAACAGGAAGGACAACTCCTAAAGGGATCATGTGCTTCCATATGCTGGAGTAGCTTAAGTCGACCACAGGTTTAAATTACAAGGCTCGAATATTGAGAGAGATGGTTAGTGTCAACCCAGGGTAGTTGAGAAGTTTGCCCATGAGGCCCAGAGCTGGGGAATCAGAGAGGGTCTTTTTTATAGCAGGAAAGTAGTAGCTTTGTCCTGGCTTGAGCATAAATGGCATCTACGGCTCTTAGCTGGTCCTTATTAATGTGTAGATAAAAGAACAAATCTGCCACATGTGCTCCACAGCTGGTTTCAGCGTTAAGGTAGAGTGTAATCATTTAACTGTCTTCTTGTGAGTCTTCACCTATTTTTAACCTACGATATTAGAGAGTATTTTTGGAACAGGATCAGTTCTCCTCAATCATACAGTCTTTTGTTTGCCTTGCTCATTCTCCTGCTTACTACCAGATGTTAATTTGACCGATTTGGACAAATTTTTCTGTTGTGATAATATAGTTGTTTAGTACCTACGTGGCCACTGTGCCGCCCAAAAATACAAACAGTAAGACTCAAAAACCTAAAGGAGGTTGTGCTACCAACCAAAAAACCTTTATATACATATACAATGTATTGATCAATTATTAAATAAAATAATAACTGTATTGAAAAGTAATACTGTATTGAAAAATACAGTAATTCCATGAAGATGTAAGAAGCTCACTAGTTAAAGGTAGCAGCTTAAAGGAAGGTCAAGTTAAAGGTAGTTAAAGTTAAAGGTAGTTAAAGGCAAGCTTTTTTAGTTACAATGGAACGTCTAGTGTACGTCTACTTTAAGTCGTGTAGGAAGTTCTGTAACTTAATTTAACTTTGTGGCATGGCCTCTTAAGTTCTTGTTAGTGGTAGATCTTATCTCCAGACTTCTCTTTGACCACGTGGAAAGGCTACTGACTTATTTGATTAAAAAAGTAAACTGAACAGGCGCCTCTTTTCAAAGTCAGTAAGAGAACACAAACTGTGAAGTTATGCTAAGAAAAAAAATTCTGCGCCATCAGATGTAATCCAAGAACGACCATATAGAGAAGGCTGAGGGAATGTGGGGACAAGTGAGGATAACATCAGTCTGGGTTTAGAAGTCAGAAAATCTAAGATCAGGAACCTTATAGATATTCTAAGATGTCTGAGATATGTTCAATTGCTTTATTAACAATATATTAAATACCAACAGTACACAATTGTATTAGACTAATCAAGTAGCAATCTAGATAATACTCAACTAGTCAGTTAATCGTTCTTACTTTTTTATAGATGCAAGTAATTGTTTAGTACAAAAATACTTTCAAACAGCCAATAATTATTTGTTTTTTACATGTTGTTAAATTGTTTTCTTATTTTTGGTATAAATGTGCAGGTTTTTTATTGGCAGTTTGTGTGTAATTTTGAATGAACAGTTTGGTGTTTCAGAAAAATGTCTTCGGTCACCACAGTAGGACGTTTCTGTCATATCGTTAACGTCGACTTTACACTTTTTGTTCTTCATTGTTTTCTGTCAGTGTTTTGACAGAACAGGAAGTCGAGTGTTCTGCTCGAGTCTCATTGAACTCAGGAATTCATAGCGGGATTAAAAGTGTGCCTGCTCTGTAATCAGCATGTTCAGTCGCCTTTGATCACAGCACAGTTTAAGTACTAAACCTCAAGCCTGGACCCCTGCTGTCATGTACACACAGATGATTTACGCATACGCTGTTAAACCTGCTTCAGCGCTTGTCAGCAGTGTTGCAAAGTAATACGTGATGAGGGTTTTCAAATACCTGGCTGGAACATTTACAGTCTTTCAGAAGAGCAAAGACGTCTTGGAGTTGACCGATATATAAAATATAAAGATGGATTCGTATGCATGACACAATCAGGCGGTGTTCATCGGGCTATTGTTACTTAATGAAGCATTACTATATGCTTCATTATTAATTAAAGTTAAACTAAATAGATTTTATTTATTGTAACAATAATTTATTGAATATTATTGATTTAACACATATGTTAGTACTCATTGTGTCAGTTAGTAGGCATGTGCACATACTTTTGGCCATATAGTTTTCCTGAAACAAGTGATGTCAAAGTGAGAACTGTACATCTAAACCTGCTGATGTCGTTAACAGGGTCAAACATCTTGGGCTCAGACTATCATCAATGTGATTGAATAAATCCAGGAATGAAAAGCAGGTCTGGATTGAAGAGCAGCTTTTTTGTGACCTTTGCTTCACTGTGGTTGTAAAATACACCAGTGCAAAAACTGGCGAGCACATAAGCTTGTCCTCATTTGGAATATGGCTTTAGAATTTATAACCTCGCTGTGAAGCCTCTGAGCGGTTGCAAGCCAGTACATTGCATCTGCACTGATTTATGACTGGCTTCGTCATAGGTTTGCATATACTCTTGATTGTCTGTTGCTACTGGATCGACAACAAGCCTGACACACACACACACCAGAGGTAAATAGCTGCTAGCCTCTTGACAAAGAAATAGTTACTTGATCCTGAGTATCCCTTCTTAAATTGACCAAAGTTTTGTATGAGTGAGTATAAATTGGAAAGGCAGCAAAGTTGGAAAGGATAGGAAAGGAAAAAGTGATGCAAATCATTGGGAAGCTTAATTGTGTGACAGCATCTGTTAGGAAAGAAACCGACTGATCCAGTTAGATATAAAACAAAAAACAACTAAAATTTAAATAACAAAATCTGCAGGTGCTCGACTAGACTATCCAAAATTATTTGGTTGTGAAAATTGATATTAAAGGCACTTGAACCTTGATATCAGTGATCACTATCGAGCTTGGTTTTCCCATCTGATGACATTTGGAGCTTGATTAGATAGACTGTTGGGCTGTTCATACCTCTCCGATTAAATGTTTTTCTTTTTTAAGTAATTACCAAGGCCACTGTTTTCTTGGGGAAGATTATAATGGAGCATTGCCTTGATCAATGACTTACAGTTTGATCCCAGAGATCCACAGACAGTTTCTTGGAGCAAACTCTTCCTACTTTCCCCAAGTAGCCTCGCACAGCTGTAAACAGACATTAGCAAAATAAATAAATAGTCCCAAATAGTTCTAGATTTGGATGTGCACCCTGTTGGATTGGAGTGTATAATGTGCAAAAAAGATTTTTGAGGTCTTTCTGAATGTAATGTATCTTACAAAGTCAAAGACTGACTTACTTGTTCACATCTCCACTAACTGCTTGCTAGGAAGTATGTTCAGAATCACATTAGTGAAGGTATGATTGTGTTAGCAGGAGACCGGAAGCCATCGCTGAAGTCGGATTATCTACACATGCAGCAGATCTTTAAAATCAGGCGCTGTCTACCTGATGCACTCTCTCTCTCTCTCTCTCTCTCCCTCTCGCTCTCTCTCTCTCTCTCTCTCTCTCTCACACACACACACACACACACACACACACACACATATATCTAATCATTTTAATTCTCATCTCCCTTTTGTTTTCTCCCTCGTTTTCTCCTCAGAGTAAAGAAATTGCATTTCAGTTGCAGGAGGATCTGATGAAAGTTCTCAACGAGCTCTACACTGTAAGTATAAAAAACCTAGTAATAATTGTTCTGGCTTCTCACAGCTTACGTTGATATATACAGCTACACTGCATGGTTCATTAAGTGTAAAGGACTGAAGAACAGTGATTTGAAAGTATTTATATAAAATGCCTTTAATACAAGGGAAGTCAATTATTCCAGCTCTGACCCACTGATACGTGGATGCAAAAAACATTTGATGAAGTCTTGGAGTATCTGGTACCAGGACATTAACCCTTACTGGATGAGGTAGTTCACCCTGACATGTGGTGCTTATCCAATTGCAGTCGAAAAAAAGGAAATGTCATATTCAGGTCAGTCCTGCAGTTAAAATATTAATTATGTTTGTTGTAGTAGTACATGAAGTTATAGCCTAGTGGTTAATGTACTTATAATCAGAAGGTCATTGCTTCATTCTCACCACTGCCAGGTTTCTGCTGGCCAGCCCTTAACCCTCACTTGCTCTGACTGTGTACTGTAACTGTAATGTAAGTTACTTTGCAGAAAATGAAATGGAAATATAAAAATAACATCAGTAATAATTCATAATTGTAAATCTTTTATAATAATAATAATAATAATAATAGTGTATTTATATATTTTTTTGTTTGCGGCAGAGATTTACCATTATGGGAGACAGTAGCTCGGTGTTACTGGGACACACTCAGGAAATGACACGGCTGATGAGAAAGCCAGATAAAATGCTTCCTGAAGTCTTGTAGCATTTAATATTGCTTATCAGTTCTTAAGTGTGTATAGTTTCATGAATTATCTGCTATAGGCATAACCTTTTGGGTATTCCCCTTATTCCAGCTGTTCTATTGAGTCTGATTTACTGGTACTGTTAAATGAATGTTAGTAGAAATTTGATTAGACATCGCAATAATGTCAAATTAAAATATATAAGATAATCGGGTCCCACAGATTTATTTTTAAGTAATACATATGTATGCACATTATGCACCACCAGGTATTTTAGCAATTTAGTATGGATAACAATGAATTGATGAATTTGAATTGTCCTGTTGGTACCTTACAAGCAGTATATTGTAGGGCCAGATAAAGCCTGGATAAATAGGAAGGGCATACAGCATAAAGACTGAACATCAATAGTTGACAGTTAACCAATAAAAGACAAGCCTAAAGTGTCCCATTAATATAGGAAAAAAATAATGTTTTATAATAAAAATATTTTTAATGTTAAACAACTAAACAATGTGACCAGAATCAGTTTACATGAAACCCATGTTGGTTTATTGTTAACCCAGTTAATCACTGACATCCCCAGTATGTCATATTCACTATGTAACATACTGGGAAATCAACAGGGAGCCTATTGTGTTGCTCTTATGACAGGAAAACAAGGAACAACATCCCGTCCATCCAGAAAAAAACTCTGGTGTGTTATTTTTGACTCCTGACCACTGATGATTACAATAGTACTAAAATGCTGTTATATTTTTGGGTGCCTGTTTGAATATTTAGGCCATATTCACTATCATAGAACTAAGATTAAGCTCAATAAAATCCTAGAGTTTATAAATAACAGGTCTCGCATGCAACTAAAATTGGCTTTTCCAAATGGAGAAATGTACACGGAGTATAAAACCAATAAGTAAAGAGTTGGAACTGTGGTTTGGTCAGCCATGTTCTTAATTATATGCCTAAGAACTGCAAAGGAGCCAAGATAGCCCAATGAAAGCTTGTCCTAAGCTACACTTTGACTGACTGTTTGTTTTGGTGCAGATTTATAGGCAGGTTGTGTTTTGAGGAGAGTTGTGGCTTTACTGTAACATGTTTTATGAGTGTGGTCGCTCTGCAAATTAGTTATGGGCCAGAGTGAACGTGGATGAGGGTTCTGCTTTTAAACTGGCCGTCCTTTACCACATTGGGGCCGTCTGTGGAGATATAAAGACACGGAGACATTTGATAGGAAGTGAAGTTAGCAGGAGTGGAACAGGATGGCAGCTGGTAAATGGTGTAGCGCACAGCAACGTCGGTCTCGTGATCCTTGACTTTCCTAAACGATGTCTTTGTCCCAAATCACTTTTCTGTATTCTCGCCTTCCTGTGTGATGCATTTTTACCAGCGTCATAGCATTTAAATACCACCAGCAAAAATGTTCTATAGTTGATTGCGTAGCCACTGATGCACCGCTGCTCTCACGTCATCATCAAATGAGAATCTTCTTCCCTTTGAAGCGCATCCAAAAAGTTGGAAATCAGATGAAGCTAAATCCGGACCATAAGCTCTCTCGGACACAACCGTTCACTACTCGTCCCACCCTTACAGCTTCACACAAAAATATAAAAGTGAGGAAGCTTTTGGAAGATCCTGCTTATTAGTATGACAATACAAGTCAACCGTGAGAGACTAAGAGCAGATCTGTTGTCGAATTGTCTTCATTGTGTAGCTCCATTTGAAGACACCTTTTGGTGAGTCATTCCTAATGCACATTTGAAGTTATTTCAGAATTGCTAATAGCTCAGTAACAATAACAATGACTCATGCAATCGGAAAAGCCATTTAGCAGCCTGGTCTTCAAGGAACAACAGATTAAAAATTACAGTTAAATGTTTCCTCATGGAAGGAACGAGGTGTCTTTTTTTTTAGGTTGGAGACACCTCTTCTACGGTGTTGACTTGTCTCTGCTTGTGGGCAGGGCAGGATTTTTGGTGCACGTGAGAGTTTTGCGAGTGAATAAAGAGCTCCTCTGTGGCCCATTAGAGGTGTAGGGTTTCTTATGTCAGTGCAGTATGAAATGGGAATATCAGACTCTGGATGGTTACAGTAACTGCTTACTTCATACTAATAGTATTTCCACACAAGGAAAGTCTGCTCATCTCTTACCAAACTAAACATGGATTCTATAAATCATAAAATTCAAATATTAACTAATATAATGTATTGCCATATTTATACATTATTTGTTTATTATAAATGTGTGCTTTGTGTTAGCTTCTGTATTAGACATTCTTGTTCATATCAACTAAAAGTGGGGGATGATACTTTTTTTAATGAGGGAAAATAAATACCTTTTAAATGAACTTTTTGTTTGTCTTGAACTTCAATCCTTCATCTTTGCAGGTGATGAAAACTTACCACATGTACCACACGGAGAGCATCAGCGCTGAGAGCAAGCTGAAGGAGTTCGAGAAGCAGGAGGAGAGGCATGTCGGCAGAGCCGGAGACCCGGTCTTTCACATCCGCCTGGAGGACAAGAACCCCAGACGTGGCTCTGTTAAAAAGATCGAGAAGATGAAGGAGAAGGTTCTAAACTTTGCTTCTGTTCTTTTACACTGTTTACCTGGTGGGGGGTTATTGGAATCCTTGGTATTCCATTCATTTATTTTAGACCATTATTTTAGACACACAGTTTTATCTCTTACTTCTAATAAGCACATGGGCTCAGTCAGTTGAAGGCCTGTTGTGTCTGGTCAGGTCCTAATGTCAGCCCAGTCTTTAATGTTCTGTTTTATGGTTTATATGATCGAATACACAAAATTCTCTGACAGAGGGACATTTAGTTGACCTGTTTTTTTTTAACTTAAGACTAATGATAATGAATAGTTTTACAGCTGGTGGATGTATTGTTCTGTTTCACCCCTTATTACTTCCTGGAATGTTTTGGGTCCGAGTTGTTAAAATATGGAAGTGAGTTTGAGTCACTGTCTGTTGGTCAGCTGGTGAACATGCATGGCTAAGAAATAGAATATCTGTTGATTTATTTATGAACTGTGTTATTTTTAGTCCCCGCAGGCTTGTTTTAGTGTTCTCTAAAGGATGAGCATCTTAACCGTTCCTGCTGTCTGAATATAGGCATTGTTAAACATTTGAATAGCCAAACATATGGAAATAATTGATGTTGCCAGAAGGTTAAGCTTTATTTACATGTGAACTAAACAACGTAACAGACTTCTCTTCATACTAAAGCTTTGAAAACATTTCCAAAATAAAAACATATCAGCGTTTAATTTACTTCGATTTTAATATAGGTCTTTAGCAATTGAATACGTTCAGTTCCACGACCTGTTGTTTTTAATTGTTTTTAATATGGTGTTCGACAGGTTTAGTGGCACACAGAAAGACATTTAGAATAGCCGTTAATAATTGTATGTTCAGAGAGGTTATAAATCATGACCATGCCCAAATGAGAATCCACAAAAACACACACAACAATAAGCGCTAAACAGCAACAGACGGGTGTGAAAAACAGGCAACTGGTCTGTTCAACATGAAATAAACATTAAAACGACTCCGACACCGCAGCCAACAGCGTGATTACATAGTGGACAGGAAGTCAGACAGTGGGTGACGGGGGAGAGGGCAGTAAAACAGACAGTCGAATGTCTGGTTAGAGCAAGTGAAAAAAGAGACTGGAGCACTTAAGAATCGATAAAAAAGTGCAAGAGCTTCATAATATTCGTCTTTTATTTATTTGGTTTCAATGACACTTCTTCATAGTTATCACTAGTGTTCATGAATAATGCATTTCTTCTAATCTGTTTAACAAATGGGATTTTATACTGTCCTAAATTCAGCCCAAGTTAGGGAATATTACATAAAAAAATTGTAAAGTCTACATTTAACACAGCCAAGAACAGGCAGCCAGGTTAATTGGTGTGTGTGTTATTTAAAATATAGTTTAACTTAAAATATTATTGTCTTTATTGTGTCTTTCTTCTTCTTCTTTCTCTCCCATCAGAGACAAGCCAAGTACTCTGAGAACAAGCTAAAATCGATCAAAGCCCGGAATGAGTACTTACTCACTCTGGAAGCCACAAATTCCTCCGTCTTTAAGTATTACATCCATGATCTGTCAGACCTTATAGATGTAAGTATGTGTGATCACTGTCTGTTTCAAATAAAGATGCTATGTGACGAGTAAAACTGGAATCAAAATTAGTTTTTTTTAAATTATTATTTCCAAAATATTATGAGTATCAGTTAAAGCACGTTAGTCCACTACTGCTGAGATCTGGGATTTAATTCTCATCTATACTATCGCCCATTTGAGTGCACAGACGTGATTGGCTAACATCCAAGACTGGAACCATGGTGGTTTAATGTTGTTACTTAAATATATTACAGCATAGTCTCCTAATTAATTAGTGTAGGTGTTATATTATAGCTGATGACTTGATTATTCTCTAAATTTCATGAAATAGAGTTAGGACTAATTTCATGCATTATTCTTTCAATACAAGATTTCTTAATAATAAAAGAATCATTTTAGCATTGTAGTCCCATGCCTGGATAAATCGGAGGGTTGTGTCCGGAAGTGGATCCCGATCTGCTGTGGTTACTCCAGACTCCAATTAGAACAGCCGCAATAATTCACATCCTTGATCGTTCCTGCATATTTCTGTTAACACAGTCTGTCCTAGTTCATATTTCCATTTATATGTGGGCAGAGGAATGTGTCTGCTCTTACAACCCAGTTCTTAGGAATTACTCGAGCGTCTCTTTTAGGTCACTCCAGATTTAGAATAGTTTAGGTTCTCCCATCTATTTCCAATTCCCTAGGTCAGAGAAATCAAAGCAATTTATTATATTCTAGGTGCTGGACAATATTATTTTAAGCTTGGAGGGCGATTGAGTGTAATTAGTCATAATTCTTCCTCTTCTTTTTTGCTGAACAGTGCTGTGATCTAGGTTATCATTCTTCTTTAAACCGGGCTCTGCGCACCTACCTCTCGGCTGAGTACAACCTTGAGACGTCTCGTCATGAGGGTTTGGACATCATCGAGAACGCCGTGGACAGCCTGGACCCTCGCAGTGACCGTCAGCGCTTCATGGAGATGTACCCCAGCGCGTTCTGTCCTCCGGTTAAATTTGAGTTCCAGCCACATATGGGAGACGAGGTCAGAAGTGTTTTCATGCACATTTAAAAATGACATTTGTCTATTTGTGTATTAAATACATGAGTAGAGAACACTGGGGTCAGTGCTTTCACGATTACTCTAATTGTATCAATCTAGTTTTGCTAACCATTGTCTTTTACCTTCAACTAATCCACGATTAGTCGTCATTTTTGAATTGGTTCTCCAAATGTGTCCAAAGTAGAGACTCTTTGGTGCTTTCTGGGCATTGACTTTTTTAAAAATACTTTAATTTCTGTAAAGTATAAAGCATCTTGCCAAATCTAACAACATGTATTTACTGTTAAAATCTACTTTAGCAGCAACGTTTGCTGAACTGTTGATCAGACTTACTTGATAGGAAGGAGGAATAGACTTTTAGACTTTTCAGTTCTTTCTTTCCTGAGCAGCGGTTTATGTGAAGGTTAGGGTTCAGCCTTTATATCATTCTGTTTTTGTTTATTCTGTATTTTATTTTAGATGTAGTATGCAGCTCTGTGATTAAAAGCCTGTTTCATTTATTGTTCTCTTAGTGTGACTGTGTTGTGGGTGCAGCATAGCAACACGATTCCTGGAAACCCAGCTTTGTTTCTGTGACATTTTGCTCACATCCCAAAAACATGAAAATAGGGACTGACCTCTGTGAATCAGATCAAATCTGATTAATGCAGAAATGAAGCATTAAAAAAAAGCTTTGGTGGGTCCCTTCTTCAAATTATGACACATTAATGCAGGATATTTTACAAAACACAGTAAAGTTAAATAATGCATTAAATCTTTTTTTCTCAAAGTCTTAGACTAGAACTTTTGTGCTAATGGGGATTTTCTTTTAATATGGTCATAGAGGTTTTATTTCCCAGTTTTAATACAGCTTAGCTGCAGTGAGGGCATTTACACAGAGAGCCTAGTATAAATTACTCTCCGGTTCCTTCCCTCAAGGTGTTTTTTATTGCAGCCTTATTAAATTTTGCTTCTCAATTTGTCTGGGAAATCATTTCTGTTCACAGTTCGTGTGCGCTTGCTTTGTGGTCTTGGAGTCTGGAAAACCAAAACAGAATACAGAATTGACTCCAGTTAGGCGCATTGTAAAGATACTTTGATTGTTCTTCGATATTTACTAATTTTGGCTGCACAGATCTTTTTTATTGTGATCCCGATTTGTAGCGTGAATATGAAACGCTTCATGAGGGTTTTAATATAGAGTGGGGGGGCTAATACATAAAAACAACATTAGCACCACTAACCAACGTTGTTGTTGCCATTTACTTATTCAAGATATCCAGGTTGATAGCACAGCTGGGATTCACAATTAGAGCTCCAGAGCTTAAAATTAGACTGGAGTTCCCCTCCACCCTCATCTCTGTAATTCTGGTTATGGTGTTCTTGGGATCATGGGCATCGTTGTTTTATTGTTGCATTAGTCTCAGTGCTGGTTCAGGTGCAGCAGGTAGGAGATGATTGCTGATGGTGCAGTTCATAGCTGGTTGTATTCTGTATAACTGTTATTCCTGGTTCTTTTAGGTCATCCTGCATCTTGGTTTCCTAGAACACTGACCACTGTGTTATCTCTTTTAGTTCCTTATCATTTGTTTGATTTTCATTTTTCATCAACCTGAATCCTTTAATTAACATTCTACAGTGTTTTGTAATACATATGAACTGAGTATATTAAATTAAAATAATTTAAAATAATTAAATCTTTCTCCACCAGGTGTGTCAGATCACCGCCCAGCCCCCTGTCCAGGCCGAGCTCATCGTGAGGTTCCAGCAGCTGCAGTCTCGTCTGGCCACGCTAAAGATTGAGAATGAGGAGGTGAGCATGTCTGAGCTCTTCTATGCCTAATGCACAATACATGATTTGAAATTGGGTGAAAAAGACCAGAGAAACTGACAAAATAAGTTTGATTAAACAAAGTTTGCAATAAGCTGTAAAACTGTGTCTAAATCACAAATGCTGGCTCACGTTTTAGTTTAACAGGGTAGTCGTGCCATAAGGGAACTACATTATACCCTGTACAATTATTACTGCACTGTTTTTTTACATTGTGGCTATAATAATGTGCCAAATGCTGGTTTAAACCTAAAGTTGCAGACTGAGTCCTTTTTGGACACGTAGTAAAGTATAGTATTGCACTTGAGAGTGCTTGTTAAGACAGGACAGTTCAGGCACAGCTCAGTGGGCCGCTGGTACTGTTTGTCCTTTTTTATGTAGTATGATCTCTTTAATGACTTGCGTGATTTAGAGAACATAAATTAAAACTACATGCAATAGCTGAATAAAAAGAAGCAGCTAGAATAACTATGCACTTAGACTCAGATGAGCTTCCTAACCGACGAAGCAGCCCCGAATGCAATGGACCATCCTGCTCTTTGTATTTTTACTTTTTTTTCTATCAGATCCAGTATTAACTTCTTCAGCAGTGTCACCTACAGCAGTTTGTCATTTGGATCGGACTACATGGGCATCAGGGGTCTTTGATCACCCCTGATGCCCATCACAATCTGGCCCTTGACAAACTGTCTCAAATTCTTAAGCAGTTTGCAGATACTGAATAAAAAATTATTTAAAGTTTTTTTTACAAATTATTTCACAGACCGTTCTGATGCTGATGTTTCTTGTGAAGGACCATGATATTTTCTAATCACACACACACACACACACACACATATCATGTACAACTACTTTCAGCGTTTAAATAGAATATGCCTTGTGGACACACCCGTTAGCGTTTTGCTGCATCAGAATAAAACAGCACCAGAGTAGATTTATCTTTGTGATTGAATTGCCAAGAGCTAATTGTATAAGATGCTTCAGAAAGACTGACTGTGTCCTCTAAATGATCCTACTGACTCACAGCCTCTCAGTCACCCCACATTATTTCCCAACTACTCCTGACTTGTTTTTTTTTTAGTCCATTAACTGATGCCCATGCTGCAGGAACATTTCTTGATACTCACTGGCTGACAGAAACACCAACAGCGGCCAGTTCATAGCTTAATCACGTTAGATCTGCTGTTATCTTCCACTTTTCTTTCTTTATCTGCCTCCCTTACTTTAAGTTTGCTCATTCTCGATCATGCATTTCGTCTGTCTGCATAAAGAACGCCGTGTCGTCACCGTAGCAGCCGTGAAGAGCGAACTGATGCTGTGATCAGATTTTGTCATTTGGCAGCCGGTCAGGATCGTTATCTGTTCCATTCCAGGTCCTGAGCTGGATTGTGTCTTTCTTGCAGAATTGTTTGAGATTTTACTCATAACGAATGTCACTATATAGAGTAAGATAATACAGCCGTTTCTTTACATGGAGGAAACAGGGTTCCTTGCATGTACACAATGTTACATTTTATTTAATAAAAGTAAATAGAACACTAAAAAAAAACTCAATCCGTTCAATATGATGCATATTTCAATGTATTTACCATTGTGATGCCAACAGCAAAATGTTTTTGGTTGAGCGTGTAGTTACTGCTTCTTTCACAACATCACGTGAGAATCTTCTTCCTCTTAAAGCTTCTTCAAGCACCCTACATGTTGCAGATCAAATTGCACCCAAATGGAGCTAGATCTGGGCTATAAGCTCTCTCAGATACAACAGATTGCTCCTCATACCCTCACCACTTCTAACCAAAGTATATAAATATTAAGAGCAGGCTCTTTTTAAAGGTCCCTCGTATATTAAGCTGTGTGGTGTTCTTTTTTTTGGTCATGATACACAGTGAGAAATATCTTGATGGAAACCAGAATCTTTGACAGGCCTTGTATGCAGACTTGGATAATAAAGAGCTATTCAGGGCTACACACAGAGCTAAGACAGCCACAATGAACTAAAGAGCTAATATGTGTGAAGACTTTTTCCCCACACAGTGTTACAAACATTCAGTTACAAAACAACTTCTCCTAATATATATTCTGTCAGCGTTTCACACTAAATCCACATCTTTTCAATCCTCAGTCCTTTGTAGGCAGTATCTGTTGGTTTTGCTCTAAATAAACCTCTGAGAGGAACAACAAACGTGAGCTGATGTGTACTCACTGCCCCGTGAAATCACGGATTGGTGCTAACTTGTCTAACACCAACCCGTCTACCATCTAACAGCCTGCTTCATACGTTCACACCAGTGATTATCACAACGGTGCTAAACGAGTGAACAGCCTGCAGGCTTCCGTTCCTACATCAAACAAAGCTTTGAAAATGAACCGCTGTAATTGCTGCGATTGAGATGGAAATCAATGGAAATAGATAAATAATGCATAAACTATGACTAGGACACTTAAAAAAAACTAGGACATTTAAAAATACATGGAATCGTGTTATCGTGTGTTGAATGATGCAGAAACAGTCATCTTTAAGCACAGGCCTATGGGTTGGACCACATGGATGGCATCACTAACATTGAATTATAGAAAAGATGAACACATGGGAATGAGTTGATAATTCTTACCCAATACCTGCCTATTTATCATTTATATGGTACTGGACTAGTAATCCAAAGTGTGCCTGTTCAAACCTCACTACTGCCAGGTTGCTGCTGTTGGGTCCTTGAGCAAGGCCCCAAACCCTAATTGCTCAGACTGTATATCATACTGTAAGTCACTTTTCGATAAAACCATCTGCTAAATACTGAAAATGTAATGTAATTCATTAGAATGTTTGCATGTGGTTAAAGTTTCCATACCTTGAAAACTGAAACGATGAACTTTATAATTTATTTTACAAACATCTGAGTTATTACTTTATGCTACATACAGTAAACATTATGGAGCTACACAGATGCTTAACTGCAGGGTGTTCTTGGTGTGTCACTGTCTATAGCAGTAACATCGATGTACTGTTCCCGCCTTTGCCCTTACAGCACTAAAGCTGGGTGTATCATAACTAATACTTCATTTCTGAGTGCTTATTGTGTGACATGATTAATAACATTTCAAGACTTCTTATTTATTTCATTCAGTTTAAAGTGCCTTTCGTGTGGTGATGCAAACGTGTTCTTATTCTGTGCCAGTCAACCTGTAAACTTATCATGCCAGAGTGAGCTTATAGCTTTTGTTGTTACCTTTCAGTGAACTATATCTGTTCAAATCAAAATGTGTACCCAGATAGGCGTGGCTGCTAGAATTAGGACAAACACACATCAAAACTAAACTGTCTCACTAATACGGCAAAGCAGAGGCGTCTGGTATGTACTTGTCGTTCAGTGGATTAAGGTTCAAATCAATGCAAACAAGTACATGATTCATCAGGATCAAAATCAGGCAGCGAGTTGAAATTCATTCTTTCATTCTTAAAGCCACCTTATACGTCGTAGCCATCTAGAGCGGCCAATCCATGTTTTTCATGTTTTTGAGTGGCGGGAAGAAATCATGTCCAGACTTGTGTGTGGGGGAGCTTGTGTGTACATGGGAAGACATGTGAATGTATTAAACCAAGAGACACTAGGTGCCAGGCAGAAATACATTTGTAAACTGTGTGTACTTAAACATGTAATACACACCTACCTTTCTGCCCCCTGGCAGTGAGAAACCCTGATACGTCTCGTAATTGAGTCTGGATCAGGCGGTTGTTCTCTATTAACACTGAGGTCATACTGCATTTATTTGAATAGAATTGGGAGCAGCCCACTCTGTCCCTCAGGGTTAATGAGGGGTGTGAGCACAGTGTGTGCTGGAATATAGTCAAACACATTTACTACCCTTAAAAACGGAGGCTGATTACAGAGGGGATTGGCTGTGTGTAGGTGTGCATCTGCTGGAGAGTGGGGTTTTGGTTTCATTAGACTTTCCCTGAAGCACAAACATTCAGGATTTCAAATGAGCAACATAACATCTTGATACTTTGCTGTTCTGCTTGTAAAAATGACTCATCCACAAGGATTTTCTTTGTCTGCTTTTCCTTAAATGTGTGAGTTTTATTGTCAGATTTTTTTAAATGATTGATTTTTTTAATGATTTTTTTTTTAAAAAGGGCAAGACAGGTTCCAAGCAATTGCTAACGTTTGCAAAACTGTGTACATGTCTTGTAGAGGATGTTTAATTGCTCTTTATTTTATGCATCTACCATATAATTATGTTTGGACATTGTCCTAGTCCTGGGTTCAATCTCCAGGCGGGTGGTCCGGGTCCTTTCTTAGAGGAGTTCTCCTGATGTCCACATGGGTTTCCTCCGGGAGCTGTGGTTTCCTCCCAGAGTCCAAAAACAGTCAGGTTAAATGGAGACACTGAATTGCCCTCTAATTATCTAGCCACTAGGTTGCATGAACCAGTGCATTGTAGTACAGGTCCAAAGCCCAGATAAATAGGAAGGGATGTGTCAGGAAGGGCATAAAATAACTATTCCAAATCAGTTATGCAGATTGTCCTTCTCTTTGGTAGCTGGAGTCAGTAGAAATAATATAGTTATGCTTTAGAAGCAGGCAAACATGAATTGTTGAAGAGGAGAACTTTTTAACTTGATCTAGAAAGTAATACAAACTGCAAGTTTCTATTGAGGCCAAAGTGAAGCAGTTACAGAAACATTTTTATATATCCTTCATAGATTAAGAAGACCTCAGAGGCCACTTTGACCACCATCCAGGACATGGTCACTATAGATGACTATGATGTCTCCGAGTGTTTTCACCACAGTCGCTCCACAGAGTCCGTCAAGTCCACCGTGTCTGAGACGTATCTCAGCAAGCCTAGCATTGCCAAGAGACGTGCCAACCAGCAGGAGACCGAGCAGTTCTACTTTATGGTAATTACAAATGTACCCTTTCTCCATCTTTATTCACTCTCATTTTATTATTGATATTATGTGAGGAAATGAGATCATGTTTGTTTTCCCCAAACTGTTTCTCACTGTATGAAAAAATGTCATGTATGACAAGTAAACTCCAGATGGCATTTTTTCTAACTGGTCCAAACAGGAACCAGCAAAATAAATGAGTATAATTTCAACCAACTAATTATTATTATGCTTTTCCTCTTGTGGTGTCTTTGCAGAAATTCCGGGAGTTTCTAGAAGGCAGCAATCTTATTGCAAAGCTCCAGGCTAAGCATGACCTGCTGAAGAGAGCGCTGGGAGAAGGTAATTCTCTAATAAAACACAAAATATTTCATTTTGGATTATATCGTTTGGAGTCCTGACAGAAACCCTAAAGAGGTGTTTGATTTTAAAAAGGAGTGATAGTTTGTCTTAGATAGGCTGTTGTCCTCCTCTGTGCTAGTATGAGCTTTGTTTGTGTATGTGTGGGCCGTTAATGCATAGTTAGTCTCTACAGTCTGTAGTCAACAGTTCATTGACCATAAAGCCGGATGACCATAGAGCGATAGGCATACACCACTGCTAGATTACAAAGATCTAGAGTTGTATAAAGGTTTCTGCACTTTTCTTTGTGTCTCTCTATTCAAGTTTAACCTTTTATTTTATTTAGATCAAACTCAGTATTGGCCAGGTGACGATGTGTATGTGCTTTACTGAACACTTTGCTAACTGCACAAGCTTCTGCAGAGATTTTGTGATTATTGTGTCTGCTTTCTGTTTAATTTTTTGTATCTTTTTGTGTCTCTTTCTTCATCTAGGTCATCGAGCAGAGTACATGACCACAAGGTAACTCATTCATTGATATGTTTAGGAACTGTGTGAGGACATGATGGGGGGAAATGTTTTTTAGAACATAAAACAAATAGTGAAGGTGTTAATGAATGTTTAGAGATATTTTTTTATTCGGTCCCTTTTTATCAACCTAGCTGTATAATGTTAGTGCAAAACTTGAGTTTAGTTCTATGCCAGCACTTGACCTTTCATCGGGAGCTTGAGCTTGCAGAGCTTCAATAATGCCACAAATAATTTGTCACAGCAGTTCCCCTTGTGATATTAAGAAGGATCCACCACAGCGGGTCACATATGACCTTGGTATGGCCTCCTTTTATCAGTACAGATCTTAAGGCTTGTGGCTTCCCTCGCTGAGAACGAAGCCTCGAGCTGCTCCCAGCAGGCCTGGTATTTGCACGACATTGATGTGGCACTGAGGTGTTTCAGTATCAGAAGAGTCTGTTCAGTTTGCTGAACTCAGCATGACTCATCTTACACTCCTGAAGCCTGAATTCGTGCTGTGATTGTATGGAAAATGATTGGTTAAAATGCTTGACAGTTTCATTTTAGTGTCAACGATGCTATGATAAAATACTTATTGGTGCAAATTCACTGTCATATTATTGTCAGTCCCAGACAAGACTCTCTTGGGCCTACATTTTTTCTGATTTCTAGATTACCCTGTGTTCTCCTGTGAGCTGTCGGATGATACGATATTTGTTAGATTGGTTTAAGCTTTTCAGACTTTTCATTTGAAGGAAAAAAACAGAGCTTTTACCTTTTTTTTCTTCTCTTGTGTCGTTTCTTTGTTTTTTGCTTGTAGACGACGGAACTCTCACACGAGACATCAGGTAGAACCTCAATCACCCTTTGACTCCCGTATGCTGCATGTTTTTCTAATACAAAGTCTGTATTGTCTATTTTAGCCCACTAAGTTGTCTATTATGTAGAAAGAAGAATACCACAGAAAAATATCTTCTCTTTGTTCGATCCCTGTTTCACTTAACACATTTTACTGTAAGTTTTAGGCCAGGCTAGTCTAGGTGTTATTTTTACTAAAACGTGTGAATCCATTCAAGGCCACATTTCCTGTGGACTTCAATGATTTCCTTAAAGGCGTAGATTTCTTGAGCAAGTGAGTTTGTGAATCTTAGAGACCTTGTATGCTTTATACTTGAATAAAATGCCTGAGCTAATCTAGTGCACAACAAGGTGTAGAATTAGATTTTTGCCGAATTAGATTCCAAACTTCATTTTGAGCTGAAAAAGTCGATCCCTGCTGAGTGTGTAAGCTTTTGGTTTAAGTACTAACACACTTAGCGTGGATTATGTTTATTATTATAATTATTATTATTTAAATGTAAAACTGTTTCATCAGTGTTATGTGTGTTAAAGGACTCTGGACACGCGATTCCACGACTGGTTGAGAGCTGCATTCGCTTCATCAATCTTTATGGTGAGCAGCATTCTAGTTATAAGTTTACTAGGATTTGAACATGTAATTGCACTGTGCAAACTGAAATTCATTGTCATTAAGAGTTAGAATAGTTCAGAGAGGAAGGTTTACTATAGTACCTGTCTTTCAGAGTTTTTTTTCTGTCCTGTTCACTGCGGGATATAAAATTTATTTTATGAGTTTTGGGCAAGACCCAACCAAGGGTTGCACTTCTGATTTGGTTCAATTCAGCAGTAAGTACTCCGTGTGTGGCAGTTACACTGTCCCTTGTTAATGGATTATACAAAGGTAAATTGGGGGACTCTGAGCTTTTCCATCCTTTTTACTTCACACTGTATGTCTATCCTCAGAAATCTCTCACACTCTCACACAACATATCTTATGTGTTTTTCCACTTTATTGCAGGTCTTCAGCATCAAGGCATATTCCGTGTATCTGGCTCTCAAGTAGAAGTCAACGACATTAAAAATTCATTTGAGAGAGGTGGGTGGTGATGTGTTGTCACAGTGTGGAGCTCCCTGATGGCTCTCGGCTCCTGCCGTGCTAAAATTTCTAACATAATAATGAGTGTTATGTAAATGTAGTGACTCATACTGAGTTCATACTGGATAAAGATTACAGTAACCGCTCTCTCTACAGCAGTAACATGAACACCATTTCTGTTCTCTTACCTTGATTAGAGAGGATTTGACTGTCTGTGTATGATGTATATGTGTAATGAGATAGAGAACCTAACGTAACACGTCTTTCAGGTAACGACCCTCTGACAGATGAAGAGAATAATCATGACATGAACTCGGTCGCAGGAGTTCTTAAACTCTACTTCCGGGGTCTGGAAAACCCTCTGTTTCCAAAGGAGAGGTTTAATGATCTCATCTCCAGTATCAGTAAGTGCATACTTATAAATTTGTGAATGTTTCCTCATAATTGATGCAAGACTAAACCAAGTTTAATTTTTACCCTACCCGGCAAAATTTAGACTGGCCTAGTTGGTCATTAGTCTTCCAAAGAGCCACAATTTGTCTGAATAACAAACTTTGCAAAGTGATGATGTTCCTTCAATCACCTTTATTCTGTGATTTCTCAAATCTGCCAATGCTGAACTGTTTTTTAGTTAAAAGAAATTATATTATCAGTTAAATAAACGTTAATGAAGTTAATAAACAACTTATATTAAGTTTCAAAAAGTCCAGTTATACTTACTTAATGAAAGCCACATACACATAAGAGACAACTACAAAATGTTTCATTGTGTGTGTATGACCAAAATGAGCAGTGATGTTTTTTTTATATAAACTAGATTAAGAATTTTTAGAGAATAGAACAATATTACTCATTTTGGTCAAACACATAAACCGATATTATTTAAGCTTGTATGTCTCTTGATTTTTTCCACGACTGAATAGTTTTTTTTTTTTTTACTAAGAGTAATTTTGGGCTCAAGCATTTGTCACAAGAAAACGGAACATTATAAATTATGTCTACCGCTAAAATATTTATGTATTTATGTCTCAGTAAAATGTTCCTGTTATACTTTTTTTAAAAGGAAATGTAAGAAGCTGGTTTGATTAGATATCATGACCCCTCCCCAACCTCACCTCAGCATTTCTTTAACTGTCAGACTGCATTGTAGATAGTGAATACTTTGTAAATTTGTTGGTCATTGCATGTCCAGTCTGTGGTATGTCTGAAGACCACATTCATATCAGTCTTAAGACTTTATTCAATTCCATCTGAGCTCTCTGTGGTGTTCTTTTACTAAAGGTCTGTTTCAGTGCTTGGGCAGTAACGTTGGCCGTCTTAGCTCCTCTCTGTGAGGCCTCAGGCTTGTACTGACAGCTTTTCTATACAGCTGTGTGTTCCAGCATGCCATGACACACATCATCATCAGTTTAGCTTTGTACTGGTGTAAATGGCACTTTGTTGGACACAAGAGATTGTTATATGTGCATGATGACAGTATACTCTTTGTATTGATGTCAGGATTTCCTAGTGTAATACTGGAAGGACATTTAATAGACAATAATGAAGAGACATCGTTGCTACTGTTGGGTAAATGAGACCTTGTCTGGTGGACCATGTGTGGATCTGAGTTACAGACGTAGTTTCCATAGCCGAGTTTCAGCGTGTGTGAAAGGAATTCCCTGCTGTTTACACACAGATGGCCTTTTACCTCCGCTGTCAAAGCTTTGACCTGTAGCCCAGTCAGCTGTGTGCCATCCACTTCTCACTCTTGCTCAATTCACTCTGAAAGGCATTCCACTTCATTTTGGATCGGTAATGAGAGAGCAGTTGTCGGAAGCTTACCACACTTGACTTAACAACCTAACATAGGAGAGCATTACTGAAGTCATAATAAGTGTGATATGAACTGTAATATTAACTATCTTTCCATTTCCCACTCAAACACAGCAAGTTAGTTTCTTTTGAACATTATTCTTCATACTTTATAAAGTTTCTGAATTTCTACAAATGTTGATATTTTATTTATGTTTCATACATAACCAACTAAGCTAACATCACGACAAGTTTTCTCACATCACAGCCCATTAAAAGAATCCACAGGGTGAAAAGTGAACTATACATTTAGAAATTACCTTTTTAACTAACGAATTAATGAGTAAATAAAAGTTCCCTGTAAATTCTCAGAACTACATCAAGATGTAGATTGTTTAAAATTCAAGGAATCATCTGGGCGCCATAAGTGTATCCATATAAGAATACAAAAAAACAGCCTAAATCCATTTGCATATTTACAATATCAAGCTTTTATTTATTACATCTTATTTGCATTTCTAAACGTTCGTGTTGAATCTCAGAATGATTTGGCACACCTCTTATTTAACTACATGAACTCCAGTTTAAACAGATTATTTAAATGTCTTTTCTTTCCTCACTCTAAATATATTCGGTCCCAGTTGTCACAGTTTGTTGTGTGGCTCGAGGTTTTAGTGTCTGTAGCTGCAGGGATTCAGCTGGTGTGTCTTTCACCGTGAAGTATGTAAGGCAGGCAGGCAGGCACGTGTAGGACAAAGTAATGTACCGTGGCAAATTCCCCAAAGCCCAGCTTTCAGTTGGATCAGTAGGAAGCTTTTTTTTTTTTTTTTACCATGATGCGACTATTTTAAGATCCCAACAGATGAAAGGATCTTCTGCAGCAAATATAACTGAGCGTAAATCCCACATATGTTTATGTCTAGTATGACCAGAATTCCTGTAATCTGTATAGTTTCAAGACTAAAAAATCTGAACTGCAAAAAAAAAACCTTCTACCAGATTTTCTACTTTTCATATTTTCAGTTACGTAATTATCCAGAAGGGGTTTCTTAGTGACTAATAATGTAAATATACTATTTAATACAATAAAAAAGACTTGATTTATTGAACAAAATATTTTTTTAACTGCACTTTACTTCATGTCACATCTAGATGTTGGTTTTATTTAAACAGTTCTTATATTTTTATTTATTTAGGCCATAATGAAGGACTGGCATTAATGTATTTACTGTGGTTTGAATTACCATGTGACTACTCTCATTGAGTATAGTGACAATTTTCTTGCAGAAATAAATAAATATATATATTTATATTGTATATACAAAAAATGCATTGGATGCAATTGAAGGATGGGTTTATATGTTATTAAATGTTAATAATAATCTTTAACTCCTCTGCACTGTAGCATTCCAAATGCAGGATCAGATTTTAAGTGTCACTCCACACCACCATGAAACTATAAATGCTGATTCCTGTAAGACGGGCTTGGTAGCTTATTCAATCATTTTAAGTCCTGAAATCTGAGTTCCTAAGTAGGGTTTTAATCTTCTTATTTCTCAACTTTCTCAACTTAAAGCTTAGAATCCTTTTTCAGTATCTTTTCCTCTGTCTCAGGAATTGATAACCTGTATGAAAGAGCTATGTACATTCGGAAGATCCTCCTGACGGCCCCCAGATCTGTGCTCATAGTCATGCGCTACCTGTTTGCTTTCCTCAACCAGTAAGTCTGAACGTTCACCCATGATTTCACATCCAACACTTACTGTTCTTATTTTATTTAGAGACATTGTGTCAGTGACAATATTGAATATGGCAAGCAAATGTGAATACACAAGTGTAACATGGTGGAACAACCTGCAGGCCAGGTTTGATTCTTTCATCTAGTCTTTTTAATCATTTTAATTAAAGTGTCATCATATATTACTTGAAGCGCCTGGGTGAAAGGTGGGATTTTCCACTAGCACACCAGCACAAAGAGTCTGAGCTCCTAAGTTCGACTGGGCACCACCCTAGCCACTAGGATGCACAAACCAGCGCATTGTTTTACCAGTCCAAAATTAGTAATGCAGACCACGGCTCTCTGTGGTGACCCTAACGGGAGCAGCGGAATCGATCTGTATCATATTTTTCTTAAGCAGTACCTGTTCTGTTTATTTTTTGTTTGGTTGGTCAGAGCTATGTTTACTCAGTGCCACTTGTTTTCCTCCTATAGTCTGTCTCAGTACAGTGATGAGAACATGATGGACCCCTACAACCTGGCCATCTGTTTTGGCCCCACCCTCATGCCCACTCCAGAGACTCAGGACCAGGTTTCCTGCCAGGCCCATGTCAACGAGGTTATCAAGACCATCATCATCCACCATGAAAGCATCTTCCCTGATGTTAAGGAGCTGGAGGGACCTGTGTACGAGAAATGCATGGCTGGAGGAGATTACTGGTGAGAAACAGTTTAATTTAATAAAAGGGCTACAAATTTTGTAATTGTATTTGGTGAAAACGAACCTACAAGACCCTCTTATGATGAATCAGATTTACAAAACTTGAGGCAATAGGAAGAAGTTATTAATTGGCATAGTTTTACACTGGATGCCCTTCTTGACAAAACTCTCCAATTTTCCGGGCTTCAGAACAGCAATACAATGCACTGCGGTAAGTGGCTAAGTACAGAGGGACAATTCAGTGTCTCGACTGCGTGTCTTTGGACTGTGGGAGGAAACTGGAGCTCCAGGAAGAAACCCACTCAGACACAGAGAGAACATTCGGTGTATGTAGGAACTGTATGTAAGTTTACTGAATGTCTTCTATCTTACTAACTTCAGCATTATCTGCCCTTACTCACTTAAAATGTGCTTCTCCTGTGACATTGAGGACCAGTGTAGTGTGTAGTTTTGAGCTGTGTGTCACTGAATTTGAGGTTTTGTGTATTGCACTATTAGTGCCCATCTTTGTGCCCACGCAGCGGCTCCAACAACAACCTGATCCCCCTCATAACACTCTCAGAATACTAATGATGGCCTTCCTTAAGCACCGCACACATGCTGAGGAAATAAATACAGTCTCTCAGTGCAACATTATCCTGTTATCTATTTCAGATTTTACTGGTGTGTGTGTGTCTGGGTTTGACCTTTGTATAATTTTGTTGTTTTATCTCTGCAGTGAAAGTCCCTTTAGTGAGCATGGAGTCCTTGAAGAAGTAGATCACGATGGAGGAGCAGACACACACACCAGTGAGGACGGTGAGTGACTTGTTAAGTACTGAACTTTTTGCTTACTTTTGTGTGAACCCTTCTTCGAAAAGTTTCCACATTTTTATATTTTCCTTAGAAGCGCTGAGGGTGGGAGGTGCAGTAATGCTCGGATCTGAGAGTTCATTTTAGTGACACGGATATTTGAACACTGTGTCCCAAGTTCCAAGGTGGTGAAGGGAGATTTTCCACTAGCAAACCAGTGCTGAGAGTTGGAACTTTACCGTGTTTCCACAAATTCCTGCATTTGAGAACTGTGCCACTTGAATTAATGATTAAAATATGTTAAAAAAGGCTTTGAAACTTCTGACTGATCCGAGTATACACGAGCAGTCGGTTTGTTTTCAGACGTGGAAGTAATCAGATGGAAAAGCAGAAGGGTTCGTAAAGTTCGAAAGAAATCGCAATGTTAGCCTTAATCCAGCTGTAGCTGGAGAACAGAGGTGGAAAGTGAAATAATGGTTTAAGTTTGATGTTGCATTTTGCACTTGTTCGCAGCAATTCAAAGAAAGTTAGAGGGACATTTTAGCAGTGAGAAAAAAAAATGTTTCATGTCTTTTGTTGTGAAAATGAAACCTATTAAACTCATTCGTAAGACAGTTTTCACATTGATCTATTCCAAACAGATGTGTGTTGAATTTTTCAAATATAAATGCAAGACATGCATTAAAATAAGGCTGCTAATGGAATACATTCATCAAACGGATGTCCTACCATGATCCTTGTCCTGCTTATTCTGCATTGAGAGTCGAATTCAGTTTTGCAGAAAAATGAAATACAATGGTCTTCATCAATCAGAGTTGATAGCACAGAGTAAAGTGTTTAGCCCTATTAATGGGTGAATTACAGGAAGTTCTCACTTGTTCTGTTAAAGATCAGCTATGTCAGGCGCCAGTGTCTGTTCTCACTACCTCACATTCATCACCAGGGCTTTTCCAAACACTTAGAGAGATCATTTTTCCATTGAGACTGTAAATGAACCTAAATCCTTATTTGCCGTGTTCGTACAGTCTTCACACACACAAATGTGATTAGTCATCAAGATTTTGGACGGCATTTCAACAAGTAGAAGATAAGTTTGGTCTGATCTCATTTTTCTTATTTTACTGGCCTTGCAGCTCCCATGGATCTGATGTATTTATTCATTCAGCTAACAGACCGTGCACAGATATCTGATTGTGTTGATTCTCCATCGGCCGGTGTCGGGTTTTACTTTCAGGCCCAGCTTCATTACTAAGCATGCAATTTCAGCTGCCATGGTTTTACTCCAAATATTTTTGTCTCAGTAGGGGGCCGGAAAATGAATTGCACTATCAATAGCATACTTTAGAGCAAGCTGGATAACTTTATTAGCTTTACACAGATCTCTTCTGTCCACTCAGCTCATTTAGTCAGTAATTCTTATCTTCTACGGAAATTTTAGTTTCTTAGTATGTTAATATAAGCAATTTGCTTAGAAGATTGTGATGAAAGAAATGACAGCCATTCAAAGAAAGAATGTGTTTTTAGTTTTAAAATAGGCTGTTTAAGTACTTTTAAGAAGATTGTGTGAAGATGATGTGAGAGAAGCGGGGCATCAGTGGGCACAAGCTCCACTTAAAACATTTTTGCTGACGGTATTAAATGATACAACGCTAGAAAAAGGCACCGCAAAGGGAAGTGGCGATGTAGAAAAGTAATTCCTATTTAATCGAAGTCCAATTGCTTAAAATACATTTTCTTTTTAAAATATCTTAGTTCAAGTGAATTAATAAATCACAGATCTGATGTTTGGTTTTTTGTGTTCTGCGATGTTCAACTATTTCAGAAATTAGGTTTCTGTTTTGGATGAAGAAACAATCTGTCATTCATCACAAACTGTGTGAATATCTGGGGTCACTTGAAGAAAAATAAAAAAAAAGATAATTGATAGTTGATAGTAGATATTTTACTTTTTATGATGCATCTAGATTACATTAGTAGCCTTTTAGCATGGCACATGTCTCTCAATGTGAAGGTGTTCTTCAAATAGACAGCAGCAGTAAAGCCGATGCCCAGGGACCCCCTGTCTGACTTAATGGGGTTCAGTAGATAAAGGAGCGGTAGCTATTTTTAGATCTGCATTTTATTTTCTAGCCCCCTCATGACTGTGCTGCTTCACTGCTGTACCTGTAAGACTCTTTTATGTCTTTAATGTTTGATGATTGCTTTTTTAAACATGGTCTGGATTTTATACTCTGCTGAAATAACTCTAGAGCGTGTGGATGCACTCAGCACTTCGAATAATCTGCACTACCACACCTACTGTACAATAAGGACAGACTTATTTAGGTTATTATTTTCTATTGTGTAAGTTATTCAAACATTTTAATTATTTTCTCGTTTAAGATTTCTCCTGTGGCAGCTTTAATTGCATACTTGAATGGGCCCTGATCCCAGTCAGGACTCGTTGCTAAAGCAACAGCTTAGGGTTGGAACAGGCCGTTCTGCCAATGTGCTGCTGCTGCTGCTGCTTTACATGCATCAGATTGCTCTGTAGCTCTAATGGACCATTATAAAGAATCTCATCAGCTAAAGCAGAATGTATCACATTATGTGGCAAATATGTTGCACAATGCTTATGAGGATGTAAGTGAATTTTTCCTCAGCTAGCAAGTTCCAAAATTCCCCAGCAGAGGCGCCTGACTTCATAAGAATGTCAAATCATGGGGTTAAACTGAATTTTCTCTATAAACGTCCTTTAATGAACACAACTGTGCGATGTTCTTGTCTGAAGTGAAGCATTTTTTTTTGTGCTTGGTTGTACACTCATCTTCACACATTGTGAAGGTCAGAAAAGGAAAAATGCAAAAATGGATTAAAGATTAATGGATTAGAGATTTCTAGATTAGCAGTGCTGTATGTGGGCTGAGGGCACAACTTAAAGAGACTAGTCTGATATACCTGTTTTATTATTATTATTATTATTATTATTATTATTATTATTATTATTATTATTATTATTATTTATTTATTTCAACATGCAAATACAAAGTTCTTTTCAGTCTGGACTCACTTGCCTGGCTGATTGCTTTATTTCTCTGGCGTTGGAAAAAAAATGAGCAACTCGACAATTCCTCTTGGGCTTCTTGGCAGGTTTTGCCTCAGGTTGAGCAGACGTAGCTCTGCCTCCACAATAAATTTTCTGCAGTTTAAATACTGGAACCCTACCAATACATACATTTAATTACAGTTCGATCTCGCAGTAAAGTGACTTAGAATACTTTGTGTTGAAAAACTTTGGTAACTGTACCATCATGAATTTATATTTCTGAACTTTTAATGAATAATATTCATAATGTAAATTGGTAACCATCTGAAACTTGGTAATTTATTTTATTCTGTGCTTATTTCTTATTGATTTATTTTGTTAAGCTTATGTTTACATGTGAATTGATTGTTCTGATGTTATTTGCAGAGGGCGAGCCAATTGAGGCCATTGCTAAGTTTGACTATGTTGGACGCTCTTCACGTGAGCTGTCTTTCAAGAAAGGGGCGTCTCTGCTACTCTATCAGCGTGCTTCAGAAGACTGGTGGGAGGGGAGACACAATGGAATTGATGGTCTGGTGCCTCACCAGTACATTGTAGTGCAGGACATGTAAGTATGAGACAGATCAACTTTCAGGGAAGATATTCTATCTCCAGAGTGACAACTATAAGCTCCAAATATTCCAGGCAGTCCCATAGGAAATTTGGACTGATAAAGGTCTTCACCTGTTGCCAGATATTGCTTTTTACTTCCACCACAATTCCAAATTCATTTTCAATGTTTATCAGTTTTAATCAGTATAATATTGTAAAATTAAGGATCGACACTTTGCTTGGTCCGGGACTAGCCTGACAGTTTATTTTGCTCTTGCCTATTTGCTAATTACACGGTGTTGTCATTCTAACACACAAAGGTTTCTGTAATAATTTGCCATTCTGTTCACTGCCATGAGTTATTAATTACTACAGTAAACCCCTGAAATCTATGAGGGTTTCCTTGTTTGAGAACTTGTGAATTGTGAAAAACTTTTGGTGATTTTTTTATAGGTTGGTATATTTGTTGTTTAGAGATGCATCACAATGCAGCAGCCAATCAGCAGCAAGGAGAAATGAGCAGCGCTCTCGTTCTCTGTACAGTACAAATATATATTGTACAGTTTTGTATTTTATGGAAATTAAGCTGAAATAACATTAATAACCATGTTACAGTTTTAGTAATTATAATGTTCTGAATAAATTAGATTGAAAATTAAATACTGTTTTATCAAATTACATGTTTACAGTTTGTATATTCACACATTTTGAGAGTATAAAACAGTTCATGTTTAGTTGAAGCTTTGCTTCTGGGTTCCTTTTATTTTGTTTTGGGGGAAATATATTATTATTAGTAGTAATATTATTATTTTATTATAAGTATTGATGATTTCCTCTCATATTTGGCTCTCTCTTATAAAGGATGTAAGATTGCCCATTTTTGGCAGATACACAAACTTGGCAAGTGAAATAAGCCAATCAATAACAATGTTCCAGGGATTACTCAGACTGTCTCCTGCTGGCTGACCTCCCCTGGTTTTCACATTTTGGCAGTGGTGCGGATGCATTTTCATTAGCTCATTCATTCCACTGGGAACTCTTGGTTTAACAAATCTCACAGCCATGACACCTACTGTCAGGGCACCATCTTCAATAATTGAAGAGATCAGACCCTGTATTAACAGGGAGAGGTCTGAGTAGTCTCTGATCCAGATCAAACACACCCCGTCATTTTTATTATTATGGGTCTATATTTACTTCAGCGGGAGCTTCTCATCGAGTATGGCGTCAGGGGTGAGTGAATGTACTGGCCAGCGTGGGGTGAAAGGGAGTTGAGGGTGGAAAGGCAGAGGGTGTCAGGCGCTCTGTCCTCTAAAGATGGACGTTTAAGAGGGAGAGGAAATCTGTAGGACAGCTCCCACACAGACAGGATATCCTCTGTGAGCTCAGAGCCAGGATGGACCTGAATTCATATCTCCTTAGAATTCTACAATTTATGACTTAGTGTATGTAGCACATTTAAACCTATATATTACACAAATACTTTAGCTCACACAAAATAATGCATTGCATAATGAAGTAAATTTATTAAACGGGTAATTACACTACTCGAAACATACAGTACTACAAAGTTCTTTCTTTGCAAATAACAAACTGGGGTCAGATTGCAGGGTCATCCATCGTTTGGTGCCCTTGGAGCCAAGAGGGTTGCTCAAGGGCCTTGCTCAGGGGACCAACAGTGGCTGCAGGGCAAATCTGGGATTTGAACTCTCAATTTTGTATTATAAAGCTTTAAATCTGTTATTTTGTATTGCTTTTCGAAGTAAGGTTTCAGAATGAGTACTTACACTTACATGCATTGCACCA
Source organism: Microcambeva bendego (assembly GCA_034509265.1). Taxonomy (NCBI): domain Eukaryota; kingdom Metazoa; phylum Chordata; class Actinopteri; order Siluriformes; family Trichomycteridae; genus Microcambeva; species Microcambeva bendego. The sequence goes on along the minus strand of JAYDZG010000009.1, from coordinate 21,244,298 downwards.
CAACAAAACATTTTGATAATAACAAACATAACGACCATTGATAATAATGAAATATTTATATCCAAGGAATCTGTTAACAGGAATCGACCATTTCTACTCTAAATTTACTACATAAATCCTAGTACAAAAAGCATATAAACCAAGAATATAATGAACATAAAAGATCAGCATACGTAATAGCAAGCATTAGCGGTGGTGGGGGTG
>JAYDZG010000009.1:21211806-21226944 GCA_034509265.1 Microcambeva bendego | reverse complement strand
TAGCCTACTGTAATCCAGCTACTGATGTGAGGTAATTAATTTGATTAAATAGTAAGTAAACACAGTTACATTTTTATAGTTACCTTTATCTAAAATGTAAAGTTAATCCATTTTTAGTCCAGGGTCTCTAGCGGTCAACTTTATCTCAATGACATGTGGAAAGACTCCAGTCTGTCGTCTATCCACGGCGTCCTCCGTCACAAAACCTCCTCACTTCATTCTGACCACCGAGTGGCTCTGGTACTGGAAAAATGAAAAAGGAGAATGGAAGGAATATGGCCAGGGGGTGAGTGAATTCTACACAAGGGGCTTTATTATGGGATGAGTTATTGTGTAATCCATATATTACATGTCGTTGTTTACAGATGGATGAAAAGCACACAACCCCCCTCACCTCAAAGAGCATTGAAAAAATGTATCAGTCTGATCCTGAGGGTGAAATGTCTAGCAGTTCTCAGAAACACACCTACATCCTGTACCTGAAAGGTGCTCTCAACAGTCTTTTCTTTAATTAGAGTCTTGTGGACTTGTACATAGCTGGAATTCATAAGGACTGGAATAAAAAAAAAGACATTGCAGTTTTAGCAGTTAAATGTGTTTTGCTTTATTTTTGTTCTGATATGTTTTATCTGCAGAGATGTATCAGCAAAACACCGTGTACAGAACAAAAAGAGACATTCGAAGGAGGCCTCGCTTTGTCTCTGCTCAAGAAGTTGAGAACAAGCTTAAAAGGTACCAGCCTAAACTGTTAGTTAAACTAAATAATAGCTGTAGTATAGTCATTCTCAAATGCTTCATTTTAGCTAAAGTCTAAATCTCGTGTGAGCTTTATTCCGATTCCGATCGGATGATGTGTTACTGTCATATAGTGGCATAAAAATATTAGTGTCACATCTTTACACAAAATTGAATACAAAAACAAGCAGAGTAGATGAATAAATGGAAGAATAGTTTGGTTCATTTGATGCAGGTTCACCATCGATTGAAGCTAAAGTAGTAATTAACTAGTAGTTGTATATGTTTTTTCTATATCAGTGAAAGCACAAGCTCACCCTCTTTGGTAGTTCCTGCTCACTGGGATAGAGGTGCACTTCCCAACTTCTCTTACAAGGTACACGTCATTGGTATCTAGACTTCTGTTCTGGACATTTATTTTCATTTAGCAGTTGATTTTATTCAAACTGTTTTAAACTGACTGATTACAGTCTGGATTACAGACCGGCCTTTACAAAATAACATTAACACACAGAAATCATGACATTAGTTTATTTCAATATAATGTGAACTTTGTTTGGCAGCTTGTTTCAGTGTCCAAGGCAGAGGCTGAATTTGTCAAGGTAGAAACCCTTTTTAAACAGACCATGCCTAACCACAAGATTGTCAGCATGCAAAGGAACCAGAACATTTCTCTGTGGAAGGTCTTTCAGTGGTAAGTTTGTTTTCTATATATCACTAAGAAATCTTAATAAGATCATAATGTAAGTCTAAGTGACATTCTGTTCTGAAAATCTGCATCACACTTGCAAATTTGGGTGCGTAACACTGTCACCTTACAGCAAGAAGGTCGATCCCCTGGGTTTGACCCCCCGGCAGTACTGTTCGGGTCCTTCCTGTGTGAAGTTAGCATGTTCTCTCCGTGTCTGCATGGGTTTCTACTGGGAATACTGATATTTTGGTACAACTGTCTTTGTGCTTAACTATTTAGGCAAAAGGAGCAGATGAATGAGAGAAATGGAGGACAAGATGTTAATGAGAGACTCTTGTTCCATGGCACTAATGAGTCTCTAATAGAGGCCATCTGTGACCAGAACTTTGACTGGAGGATCTGTGGAAAACATGGCACATTATATGGCAAAGGTAATTGAAATTGAAGACATATTCGTGACAATTTAAGAAGTGTAAGCTTTGGAAATAAATTCTATTTAATACAGAATGAATTTGTATACGTCATGTGACATGTAATACACATACAGTGTTGAATGTAAATATTTAAATAAATTTTTAAATCAATTATTTGGTGTCTGTAACTTGGTGTCTGTTGATGTTCTTTTTTATTTAGGGAGTTATTTCGCCAGAGATGCTTCCTACTCTGATGGGTACTCAAAGTCTGAGAACACCACTGTAAAAAAGATGTTTGTTGCACGGGTTCTGGTGGGTCACTACACCCGTGGCAACAGTACAATTGTTCGTCCTCCGAGTAAAACCTCAGCCAAAGGCTTCTATGACAGCTGTGTGGATGACATCAGCAATCCGAGTATTTTTGTCGTCTTTGAGAAGTTTCAGGTCTACCCTGAATTTGTTATTGAATACTCACCTGAGGAGCCCAGATGTCTTATATCATGAGTGAAGAACACCTCCTAATATACGTATATTGAAGGATGCAATGTTATATTACTTAATACAATTTAAAGCAGATGTGAAGCAATCCGTTTGAAGTATTTAGTTACTTTAGTTGTTAAAATATGGAAAACAATGGGGTCAATTGTCATAGCACTTATTTGCACTATTAAAATTGGGTTAATATATTGTTACTTGAGTTGGTATTGGTGTGAATTGTTGGTATATTTTAATTTCTTTTACAGTTATAAGGTTGATGCTTGTTTGATGGAGATAATGATGGTTGTACACTTTTAATGGGGTTGTTGCAATACTCATACTAAGGGTGGATGTTATGAATGTGGTTGTTATTACACACTGTGATAAAAATGGTTGAATGTAAGTGTTAAGATGATCAAAATAAAGTCTTGTAGCCCCGGTCATCTTGAATCCTTACTCTTTATACCTGAAAATGTGTCATCTGACTGAACTGTTCAAGAAAGAGTAATTTTGCATACACCTCACTGAGAGACAGCGCCACCAAGCGTCAGAATGTAGTCTTACTTTCGTTTCCCATGAAACAATAAACGCTCTCAGAGAGAAAGTTAAACATCAGGGCGAACCGCAACTATGGTGTCTGTCGTATCTAACCATGTCATGGAGGTTCTGTGTGATAATCAGTGCTGTATGGAGTTCATGCAGTTGGCTGCTTCACTGCGCCAGAGACTGACGGTGGATGAGCGGGTCCTGTTGGGGGTTTTAACAGACAGCGGAAGTTTCTGTGTTATAGACGACGAACCGCAGGATTCCGCAATCAGTCCCACCGCTTTAATTCTAGCCAGGACCGATCTGCGCATCTGTACCAACCTTTCAAAGTGCCGGGAGCAGAGCTGCCCAAAACTGCACCTGTGCAGGTACCTGGTCTGCGGCTACTGCAAAAACGGGTAAGAAATTAGTCCATTCCACCAGATTAAATACACCAGGGTAACATTTACCGTTTCTTGATACTTCAGTGTACAGACTGTTGCATTTGCTCGGGTTATCGGAGCCTATGTGGGCAAATAAGCATTTTATTCATTGATCCTGCTCAGGGTCGCGGTGGACCCGGCATAATCTGTCTCGTTAAGTGCCTCTAGTTGAATACTCGGTGGAAAACACGACGGTCCATATTAGCTGACCATCTGCATATCTGCCAGGTGGGAGGAAACCCAGGCAGGCAAAGGTCATGCAAAACGACTTAGGGACAATGATCGGGATTTTAGGAAACTGTGGCACCTGCTGTACCAGCTGCGCCACCCACAATTTGTAGCTTACAGAGTTAAATTGTACTCTATTGTTTTGAACTGCAAGGTAAAAGAAAACTACAATGTTTGTTATTTGGTTATTTGGATTTTCAACGTCATGTTTTACAAACTGCAGTTACATCCAAGACAGAAACGGATGTTAATGATTACACAAGATGCATCATTCACAAGGTTGTACAAAACAGGCTTGGACAATGTTGTATCTCCATTTCACCTCACTTGCATGTTTTGGACTGTGGGAGGAAAACCGGAGCCCCGGAGTAAAGCCACGCGGACTCAGGGAGAACATGCAAACTCCACACATAAAGGAAAAAACTACAAGATATTATGCATTTACAAAAGGATTCGACTTTCTTGTAAAGTCTCCTCTTTAGATTATTCATGCCTATATATTATTCCAAAACATTAAACATAGTAAAAGTGAGTCAGGTTTTAATTATGTTAGCCCACTACTTTGGGATACCGAGTTTAAAGAACTTATGCTTTGAGACAAATGCTGAGCATTAGTTCATTTCTTCATCAAAGTAACACCAATATAAATACGCTAATAAAAAGAGGCAATTTCAGTACTTGCTTATAATTTAAATAATTGGGTTTTTTCTTCTTATATCTGATTGTTTTAAAACATTTTTTGTGTTGATCTCAGGACTAAGTGCAAGTCCCATGACTTGAAATCTGAGCATAACTTTGCTCTTCTGAATGAAAGGAATCTTAAGAACCTTGGTGAAGCTCAGCTGTTTCAACTTCTGCTACAGAATGACCCTTCTCTTACTCCTGAGGTTAGGTTAGCTTTGCTTAAAACCTGTACTGAGTGTAAATCTGCATAAGCTGTATTTTATTTTATTTGTGTTATCGATTTTTAGATTTGTTCCCACTATAATAAAGGAAATGAAGGACGTGGAAGCTGTAAATTTGACACATCCTGCATCAGCTTGCACATCTGCCAGCACTTCTTGCAGGACGACTGTAAATATGATGAGGGATGCTTACGAGTTCATCAGTTTGACAAAGCCGCCATGAAAAATCTAGTAGGCCGAGGATTCAGTCCAGAAAATATTACGAATCTTAAAAAAATCTACAAGAATAAGTTTCTTATTCATAATGGCAAACCAATTCACAAAGCTGCTAAGAAAGGTATGTTAAAGGGAGTATTTAATGTGATTTTAAATATGTGATTTTTTTATTTGTTTTTTGGTAGTTATTATATCACGTCCTTAATTTGTCTTAGTTTATCTTAAGCTAGTTTTGAAGGAGTGGATCCCAATAAGCAGAGTTACTGTCTCTTTTCTATTAGATCAACCATGTAGGAAGCAACACTCCAGCAACTCAGTGAGTGAGGCAGACAAAAATGAAATCTGCCTCTACTTCATTCGAAATGGGTGTAGTTTTAAAGGTACTGGTCTCAAATAATATTCTACAATATATTTATTATATAAAATCGGCACTGTGATCCAGCTTGTAGAACCTATATTTGATGCTTGCTTATGATTTCTCTGTCCATGATTGTTTTCTGCATTTACTTCAGCTTTTTCCATCTTTTAAATCAAGTAAATGTTTGGCCCATTAAGCTTGTTCAAGAGTGATAATAAATACTTAAGTGGGTAACATTACACATTAGTCACATTTCAGACAAGCATCACTCAAGTACTAAATATGGAGTACATGTAATACTAAAATACACTTTTATTATTATGTACTTTTACTGACAACATAGTCCTATATTACTAAAACCTTAAACTATTATACTCATGTGCAAATTAACCCGGTCAAATAAGACACTTGAATACTTAAATTAATCTGTTATCCAGTGAAACATGACTTAACCAGTGTTCTTTTCCTTAGAAAAATGTGTTCGTGTCCATCATAACCTACCTTATAAATGGGAGAGTTTAGATAAAGATGGGATGACATGGAAATCCCTGCCTAATGAAGAGGAAATTGAAAAATCCTACTGCAATCCGGTTAATAACAAAAGGTATGTCACACATTATGTGCAAGTTTGGCCTTTTCTTATTTTGGTGATAGTAGTTGTACATATTGTTTATTATACAATATGCTACAATAGAATAAGTATTTGGACACTTTCAAATTTTAGTAGATGAATACTATCAAGATATCAGTCAAAGAAGTGAATCAGTTATTCAGTAAAATACAGTAAAAGTGTATTTTAATGTACACTGTTTGATGCACATAAGGAAAGAAACAAGTAAAATAAAATTATTTTTATGTTGCTGTGGAGACTACAAACATCTGCATGTGATTGACTATCAACCTCTTGTCAAATATTTTAGCAACTACTTAATATATATGTTTCATGGCAGCAGAAGCCTGAATCAGACCGGAATATGATAAGTGCTTGTAAGAACCCTCAGAACACCCTTAATTGCAACATACTGTGCTTTTAAATGCAGCGTTGGGGATCAACCAGTGGACTTTACCTTTATGGTGTGTGAAGGGAAACCGGTTCGTCGTCTGTCCACGGCGTCCTCCATTACTAAACCTCCTAACTACATTCTGACTACTGAGTGGCTCTGGTACTGGAAGAATGACCAAGGAGAATGGATTGAATACGGTCAGACAGTAAGTAAAATTAACTGTCAGTTGTAGTGCTAAAATCTAAATTTATTGTATCCATTAGCAAGCATTTCTACTATAAATATTGGCACCAAAAAGCTACACCAATACATTTTCAAACAACATCCTAAAAGTGTGGTTGTTGTCTATGAAATATATTTTTAATATTAGGTCTGGAAATGTATTTTTTGTTTGTAGGAGGATGCAAAAACTTCAATCAACTCAAAAACTTTGGAGAACTTGTATCTTGCTGAAGCTGAAACTGAAATTCCTTTCACTTTGGGGGATAATAATTATATGCTCAATTTTAAAGGTACCAATCCCTCAGTTTACAGAAACAGTATTTATTAATTTATTAATTGTTAATGAATATATATTAAAGTTCAGATGATGAATGTGGTCTGCATCACAATACAGCATGACCAGTTTGTTGGTGTGTCAGTGATGGTCTGTAGAAGTGGATCCTTGGAGTACAGCACAAACTTCCACTTGACGGCCTGACATCTGTAGCCTCTCAGAGACAGTTTCAGACCTTTCATTGGTCCAGCAGGCCCTTGGTTGCTCCTGGTGAAGGACTGTACCCCTTGTGTGGCAAGTGATAAGGCAGCTCCAGGATGACATTAATGCCATTGACTAGCCCTTGCTTTCCACAGACTTGAATTTAACTGAAAACCTCTGGGACGCCATCTATGAGTTATGTATTTTAATTCCTTATGTATTTTTATTACCAGATATGTATCAGCAAAACACAATGTCCAAGACAGAACGAGAAGTTCGACGGAGACCTCGATTTGTTTCAGCCCAAGATGTTAAAGGTGAATCCAAGAGGTAAGAACCCAAGTAAAGATTACTCTATCAATTTGAAATATACAGAATGCTGCACAGCTTTGTGCCAACTGTTTAGTATTATTACCTTGTAACTTATGAGAAATATTTGCTATTTAGTGATGCTCCAGAAAGCTCCAGCTCCTCCACTACAGTAGTTCCTAATTACTGGGATAAAAAAGCTCTGCCCAGCGTTTCCTATATGGTACAAAATTCACTCATACACTGTATGGCCAAAGGTCTGTGACATCTTAGTCAACATACATTTGGCTATTTAATATTTACTTTGTATACACTGAACATACTAAATTACAAAAAATAAAACTTTATGTAATATTGTTGAGACCTTTCACACTGACAGCACCGTTACTAAATATTTATATCTGCATTTATTTAGATCGTCACCCTGCCAAGTTCTGCAGATGACTACAAAAAAATAGATTCACTGTTTAAGCATACGATGCCCACAAACACCATTCATCACATCAAGAGGGTGCAGAATCCTTCACTGTGGAAGGTCTTTCAGTGGTAAGTAAATTACAAAAACATGCTTGTACTGTGTCCTTATAGTTATTTCTAACAGGTTGTTAGAATTTAGAATTAGTGTTAATGAAGATATTGTCTCCAGGTGTCAGTGCATGAAGCATTTAGTGAAATTCAATGAATGTGTATTTAGTGATCGATCGATCGATAGATAGATAGATAGATAACATGCTAACTCCATATAGAAAGGAATCTAAACCTTGATCTTCTTGCTGTGGGGTAAAAAGGCTTACACACTTTTTTATACAGCGGGTTATCAGTCCGGGATTGAAGTTAATCTGAGATCATGTAAAAAAATCAAAGTACCATGCAATGTCTCCAGGTGCTCCTTTGAGAACTAAACCAAAAATGTTATGTGCACCCCTGTCCAGGCAAAAAGAGCAGATGAAGAAGAAGAATGAAGGAGGTGATGTGGTAGAGCGATACCTTTTTCATGGCACAGATCAGACTTTAATAGAAGCTATTTGTGAACAAAACTTTGACTGGAGAGTCTGTGGTGTACATGGATCTCTTTATGGGAAAGGTAGGTTCATGTTTTATTTTTAGTACAGTCTGATTTTATGCTTTGCAATGGTAAAGTTTACAGTACACAATATGGCCAATAATGGAAACTTCCAGATTAGTGAGTTTTTGCTTCATATAAATATTAATGAATATTGAATTAGCTATATAAATATTTTGACCTTAGTTAGTACCTTAGAATATGAATCAGTGTCAACATTTTGAAAGCGATTTTTTTACACAAGCAAGTCAAGCTTAAAGTCAGGTGTCAACATTTGGTTATATAGCATACCCATATTTTTTTCTTTTTCTATAGGAAGTTACTTTGCAAGAGATGCAAAGTACTCAGATAAATATGCAAAATCCAAGGGCACAACTAAGATAATGTTTGTGGCACTTGTTCTTGTTGGTGAATTCATCAAAGGATCCAGCAGCTACCAGGTACCTCCCAAACATGAAAGGAGAAAAGGTTTATATGACAGCTGTGTGGACAATGTGAACAACCCAGCTATTTTTGTCATCTTTGAGAAGTACCAAATCTATCCTGAGTACATTATTGAATATTCTTGCTGAGATGTGTATTTGATGTGCATAACTGTATCCCTGTTCTGAACTTTACCAAATAATCCTCATACGTTATTTTGTCTGCTGTAATCTAGCGAAAAAAAAGTTTGTGGAATTAATATAGTCATGTAAGTGATGGGTAATTAAAGATGTGACTAGTCTGTAATTGTGGCATAGCAAATTGGTTTTGTGAATGCAACTGAACTTTGTGTTGATTTTGTTATTTGGTTTCAAACTGTCCAACAAGCTCCTGGTACGGTGTCCACATAGTTTTGGTTTAATGTGTGGTTATGTGGTCTGAATCTATGCTCTTATTTGCATATATGTTCTATAAATCATTGAATGAAGTGATTCCGTCTTCTATAAGTCGTATATTCACTTTCAACAGCGGTTCTGTTCTTTTAGAATCAACTTATTTACATTTTTTAATGCATTTTTGGAAATTTACATTTACATTTATCAGTGACTTACCATTATGATTGAACAGGATTTGATGCTTGCTTATGATTTCTCTGTCCATGATTGTTTTCTGCATTTACTTCAGCTTTTTCCATCTTTTAAATCAAGTAAATGTTTGGCCCATTAAGCTTGTTCAAGAGTGATAATAAATACTTAAGTGGGTAACATTACACATTAGTCACATTTCAGACAAGCATCACTCAAGTACTAAATATGGAGTACATGTAATACTAAAATACACTTTTATTATTATGTACTTTTACTGACAACATAGTCCTATATTACTAAAACCTTAAACTATTATACTCATGTGCAAATTAACCCGGTCAAATAAGACACTTGAATACTTAAATTAATCTGTTATCCAGTGAAACATGACTTAACCAGTGTTCTTTTCCTTAGAAAAATGTGTTCGTGTCCATCATAACCTACCTTATAAATGGGAGAGTTTAGATAAAGATGGGATGACATGGAAATCCCTGCCTAATGAAGAGGAAATTGAAAAATCCTACTGCAATCCGGTTAATAACAAAAGGTATGTCACACATTATGTGCAAGTTTGGCCTTTTCTTATTTTGGTGATAGTAGTTGTACATATTGTTTATTATACAATATGCTACAATAGAATAAGTATTTGGACACTTTCAAATTTTAGTAGATGAATACTATCAAGATATCAGTCAAAGAAGTGAATCAGTTATTCAGTAAAATACAGTAAAAGTGTATTTTAATGTACACTGTTTGATGCACATAAGGAAAGAAACAAGTAAAATAAAATTATTTTTATGTTGCTGTGGAGACTACAAACATCTGCATGTGATTGACTATCAACCTCTTGTCAAATATTTTAGCAACTACTTAATATATATGTTTCATGGCAGCAGAAGCCTGAATCAGACCGGAATATGATAAGTGCTTGTAAGAACCCTCAGAACACCCTTAATTGCAACATACTGTGCTTTTAAATGCAGCGTTGGGGATCAACCAGTGGACTTTACCTTTATGGTGTGTGAAGGGAAACCGGTTCGTCGTCTGTCCACGGCGTCCTCCATTACTAAACCTCCTAACTACATTCTGACTACTGAGTGGCTCTGGTACTGGAAGAATGACCAAGGAGAATGGATTGAATACGGTCAGACAGTAAGTAAAATTAACTGTCAGTTGTAGTGCTAAAATCTAAATTTATTGTATCCATTAGCAAGCATTTCTACTATAAATATTGGCACCAAAAAGCTACACCAATACATTTTCAAACAACATCCTAAAAGTGTGGTTGTTGTCTATGAAATATATTTTTAATATTAGGTCTGGAAATGTATTTTTTGTTTGTAGGAGGATGCAAAAACTTCAATCAACTCAAAAACTTTGGAGAACTTGTATCTTGCTGAAGCTGAAACTGAAATTCCTTTCACTTTGGGGGATAATAATTATATGCTCAATTTTAAAGGTACCAATCCCTCAGTTTACAGAAACAGTATTTATTAATTTATTAATTGTTAATGAATATATATTAAAGTTCAGATGATGAATGTGGTCTGCATCACAATACAGCATGACCAGTTTGTTGGTGTGTCAGTGATGGTCTGTAGAAGTGGATCCTTGGAGTACAGCACAAACTTCCACTTGACGGCCTGACATCTGTAGCCTCTCAGAGACAGTTTCAGACCTTTCATTGGTCCAGCAGGCCCTTGGTTGCTCCTGGTGAAGGACTGTACCCCTTGTGTGGCAAGTGATAAGGCAGCTCCAGGATGACATTAATGCCATTGACTAGCCCTTGCTTTCCACAGACTTGAATTTAACTGAAAACCTCTGGGACGCCATCTATGAGTTATGTATTTTAATTCCTTATGTATTTTTATTACCAGATATGTATCAGCAAAACACAATGTCCAAGACAGAACGAGAAGTTCGACGGAGACCTCGATTTGTTTCAGCCCAAGATGTTAAAGGTGAATCCAAGAGGTAAGAACCCAAGTAAAGATTACTCTATCAATTTGAAATATACAGAATGCTGCACAGCTTTGTGCCAACTGTTTAGTATTATTACCTTGTAACTTATGAGAAATATTTGCTATTTAGTGATGCTCCAGAAAGCTCCAGCTCCTCCACTACAGTAGTTCCTAATTACTGGGATAAAAAAGCTCTGCCCAGCGTTTCCTATATGGTACAAAATTCACTCATACACTGTATGGCCAAAGGTCTGTGACATCTTAGTCAACATACATTTGGCTATTTAATATTTACTTTGTATACACTGAACATACTAAATTACAAAAAATAAAACTTTATGTAATATTGTTGAGACCTTTCACACTGACAGCACCGTTACTAAATATTTATATCTGCATTTATTTAGATCGTCACCCTGCCAAGTTCTGCAGATGACTACAAAAAAATAGATTCACTGTTTAAGCATACGATGCCCACAAACACCATTCATCACATCAAGAGGGTGCAGAATCCTTCACTGTGGAAGGTCTTTCAGTGGTAAGTAAATTACAAAAACATGCTTGTACTGTGTCCTTATAGTTATTTCTAACAGGTTGTTAGAATTTAGAATTAGTGTTAATGAAGATATTGTCTCCAGGTGTCAGTGCATGAAGCATTTAGTGAAATTCAATGAATGTGTATTTAGTGATCGATCGATCGATAGATAGATAGATAGATAACATGCTAACTCCATATAGAAAGGAATCTAAACCTTGATCTTCTTGCTGTGGGGTAAAAAGGCTTACACACTTTTTTATACAGCGGGTTATCAGTCCGGGATTGAAGTTAATCTGAGATCATGTAAAAAAATCAAAGTACCATGCAATGTCTCCAGGTGCTCCTTTGAGAACTAAACCAAAAATGTTATGTGCACCCCTGTCCAGGCAAAAAGAGCAGATGAAGAAGAAGAATGAAGGAGGTGATGTGGTAGAGCGATACCTTTTTCATGGCACAGATCAGACTTTAATAGAAGCTATTTGTGAACAAAACTTTGACTGGAGAGTCTGTGGTGTACATGGATCTCTTTATGGGAAAGGTAGGTTCATGTTTTATTTTTAGTACAGTCTGATTTTATGCTTTGCAATGGTAAAGTTTACAGTACACAATATGGCCAATAATGGAAACTTCCAGATTAGTGAGTTTTTGCTTCATATAAATATTAATGAATATTGAATTAGCTATATAAATATTTTGACCTTAGTTAGTACCTTAGAATATGAATCAGTGTCAACATTTTGAAAGCGATTTTTTTACACAAGCAAGTCAAGCTTAAAGTCAGGTGTCAACATTTGGTTATATAGCATACCCATATTTTTTTCTTTTTCTATAGGAAGTTACTTTGCAAGAGATGCAAAGTACTCAGATAAATATGCAAAATCCAAGGGCACAACTAAGATAATGTTTGTGGCACTTGTTCTTGTTGGTGAATTCATCAAAGGATCCAGCAGCTACCAGGTACCTCCCAAACATGAAAGGAGAAAAGGTTTATATGACAGCTGTGTGGACAATGTGAACAACCCAGCTATTTTTGTCATCTTTGAGAAGTACCAAATCTATCCTGAGTACATTATTGAATATTCTTGCTGAGATGTGTATTTGATGTGCATAACTGTATCCCTGTTCTGAACTTTACCAAATAATCCTCATACGTTATTTTGTCTGCTGTAATCTAGCGAAAAAAAAGTTTGTGGAATTAATATAGTCATGTAAGTGATGGGTAATTAAAGATGTGACTAGTCTGTAATTGTGGCATAGCAAATTGGTTTTGTGAATGCAACTGAACTTTGTGTTGATTTTGTTATTTGGTTTCAAACTGTCCAACAAGCTCCTGGTACGGTGTCCACATAGTTTTGGTTTAATGTGTGGTTATGTGGTCTGAATCTATGCTCTTATTTGCATATATGTTCTATAAATCATTGAATGAAGTGATTCCGTCTTCTATAAGTCGTATATTCACTTTCAACAGCGGTTCTGTTCTTTTAGAATCAACTTATTTACATTTTTTAATGCATTTTTGGAAATTTACATTTACATTTATCAGTGACTTACCATTATGATTGAACAGGATTTTAAGCAACTGGGGGTTAAGGGCCTGCACAACGTGGCATTGAACTGGAAACTGAGAAATATTTATTGGCATGGTGTGAATGTTGTAAATAAAACTAATAAACAAGGTGAATCTCATACATCCTTTCTGTAGCTTTATTTCATTAGCACTGTGTCAGTATTCAAACTGTATACATTTCCGTCGGCCTGCTGTCATTATAAAAATACTCCTGCTTCATCATGATTAAGGCCGCGATTGATCCAGTTCTACTCAGACAGGACAGAGGTCCAGTGTGGGAACCACAAACTCAAATATATGCAAGATCTTTTATCTTTTCTCACACTGCAGTGGATAGCTTTTCTATAAATCATTTTTCTCTGCAGTAATTAGAATGTTCACTTTGTAAAATACATCATGGTACAGAATCCCTTTATTATTCACATTATTGATTTTGCATATTTTTTTATGCCGGATGTCCTTCCTGACACAACCCTTTTATTTATTTGAGCTTGGGACTGGCACTACAAAGTAACAGACCAGGGAGTTCAGAATCTCTGCACTGGTGTGCTAGTGGAAATCCTGCTGTGATCCTGGCCACAAAAAAGTAAGTATTTATGAATGTTGACCATAAAGTTGCGAGTAGATTTAACCGCTCGAGTGGATCCTCCCAAGTCCTAAGATCTTGGGAAAAAATCCTAAGGAGTGGCAACATGCATGAAAGCACACGCGTATGCACACACACACACGCACACACACAAACACTCACACACACACACACACACACAAACACCAGTTTCAGTTTCATCTCTGCAAAACTGAAACCCCAAACCGAGTCGATTGAAGTTTACCAGCACAAAGTCCAGCTGAATCACAGCTGAATAAAGATAATACTAAAGATGGCGTCTGTAGTTACAGGTCAGGTAATGAGGATCGTTCTACAAAACCAGGGTGGTTTGGAGTTCAGACAGCTCAGCAGGCAGTTTGGTCAAATACATTCAATGTCCAACCAGGATCTTTTAGATCTTATTTCTTCAAGCAGTCATTTTATTGTGGTGGAGGACAGCAAAAGTGATTCTGCTTCTTTGGTCATTGCGAAAACCACTCTGAGAGTTTGTCCGAATAATTCAGACGGATGTGGAAACTGTGATCATCTGCAGATCTGCAAATACTTGGTTTGTGGGACCTGCAAGTTTGGGTAAGCACAAACTAACCAGTTTCTGTTATATGCAGTAGTACATTTACAGGAGTTTAATGTTCTGTGATCTACTTTGCGTAGTATTTCTGCATTGCAGCCTTCGTTCCTGCTATAAAATAAATGTATATATACATGTATGTAAATATATATATATATGAGGTAAGGCACTTCACTTGAGGAAGCACATTTTATTTCAGTGTGTAAAGGAAGTTCCATGAAGACTTGGTATTGTAGTTATATTGTAGTAGCACATTAGATCACTAAGCATTACCCTAGAAACCACCTTTAGCAAACAATAATGTAAGTAAATATTTTCAGTATGAGTTAATCTTACATTGATTTGGAAAGAACCTGGCCAACTTTACTTACTTTAAGGACATTGTTTACCTAATTCACACATTCTGTCTTAGACTTTTGCCCCTTCTGTATGTTTCTTATATTACTAAAAAGTACACAATGGAAAAAGTAGAAGTGTATTTCTAATTATTTAAATATAAAACATATTTTCTAGTTGCAAGTGCAAAACCTCCCATGACCTGAAGTCAGCTCATAATGATTTACTCCTAAGAAGAATGGGTCTTCAAGATCTCAAGGAAAAAGAATTATTTCAACTTCTGCTGCAGAATGACCCGACTCTGCTGCCTGAGGTGTGCTTTGCATTTTGTTTAGCTTCCAAAAAACTATGGTAAAGTAACACTAATGTACTTCCTGTATTTTAAAATGAAGGCTTGCTCTCACTACAATAAAGGAAGTGGAGAACATGGAAGCTGCAGATTTAACACATCTTGCATCAACCTGCACATCTGCCAGCACTTCCTGCA
>JAYDZG010000009.1:21195382-21211797 GCA_034509265.1 Microcambeva bendego | reverse complement strand
TAAATTTGGAGCTAAATGCAAACGGGCTCATGATTTTGATACAAACAGTTTGAAGGTCCTACGCCATGGAATTGGTGAGGACAATGTTCAAGGGTTTCTTAAAACTTACAAGAACAAATATCTTATTTCCTGTCACAAAGACAAACCAACTCTAAAAACACGGACAGGTAAAATTCTTTTCTATTGGTCATCCAGTGATCCTGTCCTTTCAATTAAACGTAAAAGGTTGTAAATGTTCTAGCAATGCTCCATGTTGTGTAGTTTGTCCAGCTAAACCAACAGTAAGCACCAAACCAGCATCCAGCAGCACAGAGCGCGATGAAGATGCAGAAGAAATCTGCCTCTATTTCATCCGGGGAAAATGTACTTACAAAGGTAACCTAATTTAAACTCATTATTCTAGAGGTGCCATATAAAAAGTGTAAGTTTAAAAAAATAGTATAAGAGATGAATATTTCTGTTTGTGTTACTTTAGTATATATATATATATATATATATATATATATATAACAGCATCTTGGTTGGTTTAAATGTTAGACTTGTGTGTGGAAATTGTTTTGAGATTGTGGATCTTTACTTAAGATCCCTGCGGTTACACAGGTTTGATTTTTCTTTGTCATTTAGAGAAATGTATTCGTGTGCATCATAATCTGCATTATAAATGGCAAATGTCATATAATGGGTCGTGGAAAGATATGTCCAGTGATGAGGAAATCGAGAAAGCATACTGTGATCCAGCTAAAGACAAAGGGTATTTTTTTTAATTATTAAAATAATTATAACTAAAAAGCATCCAAAAGCTTAATAACGAGTGTGTACTTTACCACAGTCCAGGGCTTTTATCAGTGAACTTCAGCTCTATGACATGTCAAGGGATGCCGGTTCGTCGTCTAGCCACGCCATCCTCTGTAACCAAACCTCCTCACTTCATCCTGACTACTGAGTGGCTCTGGTATTGGAAAGATGACCTCGGACAATGGATTGAATATGGCCAGGGGGTCAGTAAATGAAATTATGTATCATTAAAAAGTTAAAACTTTTAAGTTTATTAAAAAATGAAGCATTCACTGTGTGTTATTGCAGATATTAAATTTTTTTTTTTACAGATGGACAAAAAGCTTGCGACCCCTCTCAACTCTGGAAAAATAGAAAGCATTTACCAGTCTGATCCTGAGAGGGAAATTTCAATGAGTTCTCAGAAACACTCCTACATTCTGTACCTGAAAGGTAATTTAACAGTAATTTAACAGTGTGTCACTGTTAAGATTGTAAGCACTTAAATTTGCATTGGTTTAGTATTTAGTTAAAATCTGTATATACCAAAAAGACAGTATAAGATCTTAATAATCTTAAATTTTAATAACAGTAGCTCCATGCTCTTAACAACAAGAATGTCCCGAAAGGACTAGATGTCTAATACACTTACAAATACTAAGACACCACAGCTTAAATTAAGAAAAAATATAGACTGTTAACAGTTTGTTGTATCACAGTTAAATGAGCCCTAGACAAACAGATTGAATTTTAAATGACATATTATGTGATTCCCTCTCACCCTTTAAATAATGCTCTGCTAGTTTGTTTTTAGGGGTCTTTTCCACGATACAAATTATTTCATCCATCAATTACTATATATCAATTATTTCAACAATGTAATCCATGGAATCTTGTTATAGATTTTATTTATCTCATATGTTTTTTTGTTTTGGAATGATTTCTGTGCAGACATGTATCAGCAGAACACTGTGTACAACACAAAGAGAGAGATTCGAAGGAGGCCTCGTTTTGTCTCTGCTTTAGACATCAAGAGTGGTTTTAAAAGGTATCGGCATAAAATACTAAAAGCATTCAGACAAATGATCAAGTCAGGATTGTAGGCATCATTTAATATTTGACTATGTTTTGCACAGTAGTGAAGGGACTAGCTCCACCTCCACCTCCGCCTCTGATGTAGTCCCTGCTCATTGGGATAAAGGAGCTTTGCCCAGTTACTCATACACGGTCCGTTGCTTTGATTATTGTTTATGGCATTTATCAAATGGGAATTACTGGGCAGAACAGAAACATCAAATATCATTTTTGCAGTTGGTGTCTTTGTCTAGGACAGCGTCAGACTACCAAAAGGTGGAAAAGCTATTTAGAAGGACTATGCCAAACTACACAATAATTAAAATGCAGAGGAATCAGAACATCTCTCTGTGGAAGGTCTTCCAGTGGTGAGGCTTTAACCAACGTTTTTAATCTCATGAATGACATTAGGACAATATATATAATATGAAAAACTTTTACAAGTCCACCATTGTGGCATCACAGGCCTTTGTCTAAATAATAAAAAACAGATGGGGAAAAAATCATTTTTACTTTAACATTGATTATTATACAAGCACTTGAATATGGAGTGAGATGTGTGGTCCCCTGTGCATGCTGAAACTCTGTTATCAGAAAAGGTTTTCAGACTCTTTGCTGTGGTACTCTAAAAGTGCATCCTTTTCATTAAAATTATTCTTAAATTTAAATTATATTTACTCACACGCCAAAACTTAATTAAGAATTCACCTTCCAGCAATGGGAGGTGAGAGAAAACCAGAAAACCTGAAGAGAACTCACACTTGTGAAAGAACAAAAACTTGTTCCAGACAATGACTACAAGTACGAACAGAATTTAAATCAGTTTGCACCTTCCACTGTTGTTTGATATCTCTCAGGCAGAAAGAGCAGATGAAGGTGAGGAATGGGGGGGCAGAAGTGAACGAGAGGCTCTTGTTTCATGGTACAGATCAGTCTCTAATTGATCCAATCTGCGAGCAGAACTTTGACTGGAGAATCTGTGGCAAACATGGTACATCATATGGAAAAGGTAATTTGATATAATGTGGTATTGTTTGGTAAAAAAGAAAGCAAATCATTAGTTTTAATTGATTTATGGCAATTGAAATATTCCAATATTGTTGCTAAATTATAACTGGGTCACACTGACATCTTAAATCTTTTTTGTTGTAAAGGAAGTTATTTTGCTACAGACGCATCCTATTCTGATCGATACTCAGGCTCTGTAAAGAGCAAGACGATGTTTGTGGCGCGGGTTCTGGTCGGCAACTACACCCGTGGTAACAGTACCATGGTTCGTCCTCCTGCTACAACCACAGGCAAAGACTTCTACGACAGTTGTGTGGACAACATCAGCAACCCGAGTATTTATGTCATCTTTGAGAAGCACCAGATCTATCCTGAATTCATCATTGAGTATGCCAGGCCGGGAACATGAGCTTCTAAGTTGCAGTATTTACTCGGTTTGAATATCAGTGCGAATCGTGCTTCTGGAATTTAGGTCTAGTGTTATGATGAGAGCAACTGTCTTAAGAGATCAAGTGTTGTTGATGTTGTGCAGTTACTGCTCAGTAGTCATTTAAAATCATTTAATAGAAGACAAACCAGTTAGATTACAATAAAAATAAGAAACTCACAATTCATTTTCACATATTGTTGAAACACAAAACTCTTTTAACCTAATTTTATGCGATCATCAACAAATGTTAGTCACCTTTTTACATAGCTAAATGATCATACTAATAAACAAATAAAACTATTAAACATGCACGTTTACCTTAATCTCACAATATGACCCAGGCCTGTTGTAAATGTTATATATTAATAGTAGTATACTGATATTAAATGGGTAAAGATTTCCTTAAGGTCTCCATAGAAAAACAACATTTTTCCCTTATCTAGAAGCTTTCTGGAATATCTGGGATTACTGAGGTAACCTTGGCTCACAGCTTTAGTTTTAGAAAAAGTCAGGAAACCATGACTGTGTAACGTCTTGTAGCGTCTTATTTCAATTAAATTTATTTATTTAAAATACTTTATCATTCTATTCTGAGCTCACTTTTAGCCCTAACTGTCACAGGATTGTTCAAGTCTGATGACACACAAATCATCTTGTTTCAACACTATTATGACTAATCTGACCTTAAAATATGTATTAAATATAATGTTATATATATATTATTAAATATGTTTGCAACCTGATTTCCTAACAGGTTTGAATCATTCTGCCTCCTCGACTGAACGTGTCTGAGCAAGTACTCATGGAACAAACTCTCTGGTGACAGAACAAAACCTATTTTCCTTAAAAACAATCCCTAATGTAAATCTCTAATCCCACTGTGGCTCACACACAAATGCTATTCACAGTGCTGTCTAATCAAACTTTTCCCTTTTGGTAATTTTAACATAAATGCCATTCTTGGGTCCCAGGGTAGTATTTGACTTCAATTCAAGTGGAACCTGTTGGACAGAACAAAAAAAATAATCTCTCAAAATTAGAATGATAACAACTAGTATTAAAGTTACTCAAATAGTCTTTATACTATGTATAAGCAATGACAAGGTTGCTGTGTTTTAGCAATTGTGTTATGTTCACACACCTTAGTGTCCTCACAGGACACCACATTAAATCTTTTCAAGATGTTGACGAGTGCCATCTTAATTTCCAGCTGGGCCAGCCTCATGCCCACGCAGCTGCGAGGCCCCGCTCCAAAGGGCAAATACACAAAAGGGTGTCGACTGGCCTTGGCTTCAGGGAGGAACCTGAGATAAAGAGGAGAAAATATCAGACTGCAGCATTATCTAACATATTTCAAAATACAGAGTGCTGAGAAAACTTGTCTATGAAGCTTTTTGAGCTAAGCATCTATTTGGCATTTATTTACCTCTCTGGTATGAATTTCTCAGGTTCAGGCCAGTGCTCTGGATCGTAATGAAGGAAGCCAACTCCAACCTCAATAATCCCTCCTTTAGGCAGTGACTGTCCGTTCACCACACAGTCCTGTTTAACCTCTCGAGCAAATCTGTGACACAAGAAGAGTCACAGGGGAATATAATATGACATTTCTATGCAATTTAAAAAAGGACTTCAGAAACATACACAATCATAATGATACACATCATCAGTTCAGTGTGAAGACACTGTAATAGTGATCTTGAGAGTGTCCAAGTCTTTGATAAAGTCATACCTGAATGCAGGTGGATAGAGTCTCAGAGCCTCACATAACACCATGTCTAAATATTTTAGCTCCTGAATGTTGGTATAATCAGCTGATTCCTACAAAAAGAAAAGAAAGAAAATCAGTGAAAGCAGAAGAAAACATTAAAGATACTTTGACTATTACATTTACACCTTATAGTGTGTTTGGTTGTAGAGTATTCAGGTTGGTATGTTGGTAAAAACAGACAGTGTATAGGTATTGCGTGAACCAAAATCGTGTACGTAAACGTAAAGTACGGAACGCACCTCACGCACTTTGCGCAGACTACGCACATGAGTAGGCGCATGCGCACAACGCGCAGTTTGTGTTGCGTAAGAGCTATTAGCTTAGACTAAGTGTTTATAAACGCAAAAGTCTATTTCGTTGTTTAAAATGAACACATTATTCGGTCACGTTAGGCTTTTATGTTAATTATAGAAATAAACGTGCTTTTTATTTGTTGTAACACTTCTGTCTTGGGTTTTAACACGCACAAAATAATTTGGTGATCATAGCATCCCGATGATACATTTACTTTATAAATCATGGCGCACTGCTCTTCCCTACATGAAAGTAAATAAACTGTAATAAACTGGAAATAAGCAACAAGTGTACTACTACTAACTAGCAGGAACTAACCCGCTCTGTTAGCCGCACACTTGATTATAAAGCGGATAAATGGCCAGATCCATTTAGCCACAATCGGAATATATATTCATATCATCATAACCATTACTATTGTTACAATTGATCATTCAGCAATTAATCACAGGCATTATCATAATCAATAAATTATAGTCCGATCGCTGCATTAAACGACTATGACTTAATTGTGCGATTACGGTACATACAGGTACTCATACAGGTAACCCCCCCCTCATCCACCGAGAGAATGAACTCACCTGTTCCCTCAAAGGAAAGATCTCTACCTGTACTCGGGTTTGCACTTATTCCCTCCACAGGACACCGATAATAGTGCGTATTTTTATTTCTTCGTTATCAGTTTGTTCATACAGTGAGGTAATGAGTAATAAGTCTGGTTTATTTCGGTGTGGCTTTCCTCCGGTAGGTCCGGTTTCCTTCCCCATAAATGTGATTAATTTAGTTGTTGCTTTTTGCACAGAGACATTTGGGGTTGGATGCATTTTCCCTTAAATTAATACAGTTATTTTATTTTAAAACACGGTTCTACTGGTCTTATAGTAAATTCAGTTTAGTGACATGAAACGAAAAAGTAGATTTATATTATTTAGTTTGATTAATAGCTTCATCAGGATTGTAGATGATGGTCTGGTTAGATTTAATCTATTCAGGATTATACGCAGAGAAGGTCCACAATAGCCCACAAATCATGTTTTCTTGAATTAATATTGAATTGGGTTTAAGTGAAATTCATCATTTTGGAACTGCTTATGGGAGACATATTTTATTTATAAAAAATGACTTTCATTGCTGGCACAGTGCTGCAGTGGGTATTTTCGGAGGTTGATCGATGTGGAGTTTGTCCTGTTATGCCTTGGAAATTCCATCATTCCAATACATGGGCTGGCCAATGGCTACACAAAATTAGCAATTTGTGAGCAAATTAGGAGCTGTGTTTGCCCAGTGTTTCCAGGATAGGTTCCAGAACTACACCAGCACCTGTCTGAAGTCGCTGAAGACTTTAAAATTTTAGAGATTTATAGATTTTTATTGTTTTTATTTAAACTTTGTTTTGTAGGGTGTAGTATTAAACTATGTCCAGTAGGGGGAAACGTTGCACCATTGTTCCTAGGCCGTCTGAAGAGCAAGGTCATTTCACATGAATGCCCCCCACTGGGACAGACACCATCAGTTCATGAATATAATGATTTTTTATTACCCTGAACTCCATACAGTGACTGCTTGACTAATCTTAAAACTAATTCTAGGATCCAATACAAAACCAGTTAGCCTAAGTAGTTGCACAAATCAATTACTAGCAACACGCGTGTTTGTGTATGCAGCACCCCACACAGTAGTGATGTTATTTAATCAAAACAGCTTAATATGAGGAGTATGGACTGTCTACAAACCCTTTCATCCTCCTCCCTCACCGTCTCTCTGCTTAACGGTTTCTGACTACAATGCTGACCCGGCTGCATTAAATGACCCGGCTCTTGTAATGAAGGGAGCAGATTATTCAAAATGAGCCTTCCAAGCTCTACAGATGTCCTTATTGTCTGGCTCACCTGTCACTTTCTGTTGTTGATTGCACCGTGACGTCCTTAGAGAGACTCTGGACTGAGACCAGAAGGATGGAGTTCACTGTGTAAGGTGTGCTTTTTAATATCACTAATTAAAAAAAATAATTAAACCATTCTGCAACAACGTGATTGTATCAGCTGAAGTCATTTTTGAAAAAAAGCACCATGAAAATGCCAGTGAAAATGTAAAAAATGGTAATTTACACCTGAGATTAACCGTCCCCATCTCCAGCCAGCAGCCCACAGTAGTGTCAGCTCTGCTCTGTAGTGTTTGAATAACCTCTCCCCGGTGACATTAGGCTCGACGTCTGGCAAACTCCAGCCAAAGCCAAACAGAATCTGGCTGCATCCACCACACAGGAGTCGAGCAGGAAACATTTCCAGTCTAATAAGTGTACTCAGCTCTGTTTGGCATTACGTTTGTGAACAGCGTGTGGCTGTACTAAAATAACACAAGTTTGTGGAGCGGCACTAAGCTGCTAATGGAGGGTCCAGTGAGCCCAGAGGCTGCACATCACCAGTGGACCAAGACACGACTGTAGGCCTATGCAAAAACACAAACGGCTCAGAAAGGGGGCACACATCTGCCGAATCCCGATTCATTTATGCAGAAAATGTGCATATGCTTAATGCAACATTCTGCTTCTATTTCAAGGGCAATCATAATGGAAATAATTAGCAGTTTTCCATAGGCAGTAATTAATTTATTTCAGCTGCTATAAAGAATTTAACATGATACACATTTTTAAAATAGGATAACAAACATCATAATGATCATCATGGATGTTTTTTTTCCTGTACAATGTCTTTAAAAAATGGAAATTATTTTTAATTGGCCCATGTGACCCTCTGGTTTGCATTGTGTATTTCTGGG
Organism: Microcambeva bendego; assembly: GCA_034509265.1. Taxonomy (NCBI): domain Eukaryota; kingdom Metazoa; phylum Chordata; class Actinopteri; order Siluriformes; family Trichomycteridae; genus Microcambeva; species Microcambeva bendego. The sequence goes on along the minus strand of JAYDZG010000009.1, from coordinate 21,203,671 downwards.
CTTCTATACAACCATACTAATAAACCATTTGCCTTAATGGTTTACTGCAAATAAGATCAGATTCCTTTATTAATCCCCATATAGAAAAGGGTGGAAATGCTCTTAATTCCATTAAGTATTGCCCCTGGGTCAAAAATGGGTGACAGAGGAAAATAATTCTAATTAAATATGTTGATATTGGGGGCATTCATTAAAACACAATACACTCACAGGAACTGTTAATTGATAACATATTTTATTCTTTCTGATTCCCCTTTATTTAGTAAAATACCAACTAGCTGAATATAGGATGAAACAACTCGACTAGACAATAAATGTTGTACAAAGAGTATTTTTGGCTTGGGTGTACACAGTTACAAATTAACTGCATTGCTTAGAATTTCTAGACTTAATATTAAAGAGGTTTTTAATGTGGTGACCTAAAATAGCTTGTGGATATTACTTTTATGTGGATTGCCAATGGAAAAAACCCTGTCTGTATATAAAGAGGCATCCTACAAAAACAGCTCTTATTTTCAAGACTCCTGATATTAATAATGTCAGTCTCCTTTTTGTAAATGAAATTCTTCATGCTCACATGTGAGGTATAAACTGGGCTTACAGCAGAGGCTCTTATCAGCATTCTGCCTCTTCACATCTGCCTGCCGGTGTTATTTATGTCTACCTATTCATTTCCATCAGCACCCATCAGGGGCAACACACAAATAAGCAATTACTTCTTGATTTCTTTTGTAGATGTAACCTCATGTTTATGGCTAGCATCATGTCTTTATGTGTGTGTGTGTAAGATTTAGTCTGCCAGTAATGTAGAATATGTATAAAATAATGAATTACCTGACATGTTTGGTGTTAGATTTTTGCTTCTTAAATTTTGCACTAGAGCTACAACAATAATGTAGGCGAAATTATAATAAGCATTAAAAGTACCACTGCCTATTTTCCTCCAAAACCGCAGAAATATAGAATTTAGAAATCTCCTTGATTAGAATTATCCTCCACATTAGCTAAATAAGGTTGAGACCATCATACCCCCAACTCGACACACAGAGTAACTGGCACATCTTTACCGAGCCGACTCTTGTTTGGAGAGAAACTCTACGCTCTCCAAGGGCCAGAAAATCCACCAGACAAGATCCACCAGACAAGAGGTCACATCTACCGTGGCGACCCAACACTGTAAAAAAAACACTGTCATAATAAAGTGCACTAACATTTCTATACTTCTATACTATATTGATTTTATTTTCATGGACAAATGAAAGTTATTCCACATAATGTTTTTGATCCACTGACATGATAGTACTATATAGTTTTCTTGTGAGTTGCATCAATGATGGTGTGATTGCTAATTGCTTAAAATATCTATTTCAGAGAACTTAAAATTTAGTTATGACCATAACCCGACATAATGCACGGATATTAATCCAATTGCTTACACAGATGTTTATCATTATAACAAGAAACAAATGAATAAAAGAAATGTGAAGGCACATCTATAATACATTTTTACTGTATTAACTTAAGCAATCTTATTAAAATCTCTATACAGGGAGATCAATTCTCAGATCTCAGTCTTATTAAAATGAAATGGGGAGCTTGACGGGTTTAAAGCGGAACATTGTTACAGAAGTTCAGTTTCAGTCCCAGCAGAAACACAAATACAGCCGCAGACACAAAGCCAGGAAGTGGTAACTTAAAAAAAATGCTTTTCAGTCACACAGATCCTGATTCAGGTTCTGAGATGCTCCTAAAGCATGAGAAAACAAACCAGTGTGGGTTTATTGAAGCCTGACGTATGGACCTTCATCGTTATTAAGCATTATAAACAATCTTAGCAGAACATGATTTTCACTTCTCTTACTGCTCCGAGTTATTTCAGACAGGGTTTAGAGGGGCTTCAAAGAGGATTATAGTGAAATGGCTGAACTAGTGGGTGGATGGACATGATCTCTACACAACCTCATCATTCTTCCATTCATCTTTAGTCTTATCCACTGGAATCTAACAGGAAATCACATTTACCTCCACAGTTCTGCTCCATCCTAGCTGTGAATGGCTGGGACATGAACTCCAGGTCGACTCCACTGATGTATCCGTGTCTCATTATAGTCCTCATATAGCCCCTCTGTGCATCAGTGATAAAACCATTAAAGTATTCGGTGCAGCCTGTGCATCTAGCACTTACTGCTACTGCGAGCAGCTTTTATTAAATTTGGCTTGATGTGCTGAATAATAGAGCTGTAATGGAAATTCAAATGACAGGTCATAAGGCTCCCTGTAGTCAAAGCAAATATGCAGGTTTGCCATAATGATCATAACATGCTACTGGCGAACACTAAAAAAACAGTTCTCATTCCCATTCTGTTCTATATTACCTCACATTGCTAATTCTGTATGCATGGGAGAGGGGCGTTGATCTAATATCACACTGCAGTGGAAAAGTATGTTGAGTAGGACATTATTACAGTGAGGTTTTCCAACAACAATACTTAATTGTCCATTAAGTCATTGTGTCTGTTTCACTACATAGTTAACTGAAAAAAGTACAAATGTCCAGCGTCATTGTATTATGTTATAGTAACAATTGTATAATTTAGTCACTAAGGTGGTGCAGAAGGAACAGACTAGCCCACTTCTGCTTCCACTGCTGATAATGTAGTGCCATTGCCTGTCCAGGAACCTATACAGTCGCTTCTCTATTGTCAGAGGGATTCCAAATTACTGTTCAACAGCGAACTCTGATGGCGCAAAGATGCAGAATAATGGGGGGGTGGCGGCATAAATACAGGAGCGGTCGAAGGGAAAAAAGCTTCCATAGTAAAATGAAGAACAAAACCTAATTAGCACAGCTGTGGAAAAGCTGTATTTTTAAATGTATGATGTTCAGTATAGTTGTGTATGTATGTCAATACTTCAACATCTGGTTTAAATTTAGTAGGCTTTAGTACATTTACTCAGCATCGTGCATTATAATGACCATGCTTGTTAATTTATCCAGCTGTGGTGGATTGATGTTGACTTTAAAAACGCTGAAGTATTTCTTTAAGCTTTCTCAATGACGAAATATGTGACCAGACAGCAGACACTCGCACATCACCACACGATATCGATCACAGTGAAAAGTCTCGCACGAACAGCTGGTTAAAAGCACAAGTCTTCCATAAAAGAAGGCATGGGCCAATAATGCAGTACAGTTTTTAAAGAAAATGACCCCTGTCACTATTTACTTGTCCCCAGGAGTCGGTAAACAGGGTGTGGTGGAAGAAGGTTATGAAACGGTTAGTGTCTGACAGCTGCTGGAGTTCCACTCACATCAGTCAGAAGAGCATAACTGAATTACAGAGCACTTATTTATGCATGTTTAAGTTAGAGGACTGTCCTGTTCCCCTGGGCCCTAGCATTTTCATACATTCACTGACTGTGCCAGAAGGTTTTTGAGGACTCCATCTGCTCCAATCCATTAGTGAAGCCAAGAAAATAAAAATAGTCAGAATCCAAAAAGCCGAATCACTTACGAGGGAGTTGTAATTGTGGTCATCCAATATCAACAGTGTAGAAGAAAAGCTGAAACATTTTGCTCCTGGGAAGACTATTTTTAGACATGACTCATTAATATAATAACATATAAGGGTCAAATATAACAATGGAAGGAGATTAGGGAACAAACCTTTTTATATGTTGAGCTAGATGTACACGGTGTAAAGGTTAAATAAAAAAATGCTGTATTTGGGTTAGTGCAATGGCACAGTAAGAACAAATCTAAGAAAAGAACCATATACAGTATATATATATAAAAAAGTCGCTCGTGTGGTGTTGGAGTAAAACACGCTAGCACACCAGAGCTGGGATCTCATTGTACCCTAATGGAAGCCGTTTCATGTGTACTGATTTACACTGATTTAAAATTTAAGGTTTGTGTTTTTTTTTCATTTGTGGAGCGTTCAAGTGCCTCCTAGCAATCATACAGCAATTCAGTTACCAATCGGTTAGTCACAATGTGTGACTGCCCATAAAAATTCCACAAATATTAACATGTTTACTAACTCTGGCCTCGGGCTTCTGGTCATTTTACAGTAGTGGGTTTAGAAATTACAAAAAGCAATATACATCTCACAGTCAGTCCTGAGTGTCCAGAGTAGAAAGAAAAGGACAAAGAGAAATATATACAGAGAGAGAGAGAGAGAGAGAGAGAGAGCAGTCACCTTCCTCACATGATCAACCCTCTCAAAGCTCAGTTTGCCCCTATGGCTTTCATTTTTTGGAGAACACACCTCCACTGTCTTTCCATCTGAGCGTGATGAGCATACGCCGGATTAAAAAAAGCCTTTGCACAGTGGGAAATCGAAAAAAAATGCAATGCAAATCCACCTCCTCCTGTTTGAAACACAGCAAATAGAGACACCTGGAGGTAATAAAGGTCATGTACTGTTTCGAAGTATTCACAATTATTCACACTGTCTGCAACACATTCATGCTTCCTGGCTATTCCCTTTCCTAATTTCTTATGTTTCTTCTCTTCTGTGCCATTGGGATGAGATACAGAATAGAACTGTAGTTCAGTTTCTTCCACCTGCTGAGCATCAGCCCTCCTAATCAGAGTGTCCATTATTTACAGTGCTGACCCCAGGGGTGAAGAGCTAATCAGACTGGAGAGCCTTCGTCACAGCCACAGCCCATAAAATCTGCCAGAATGGATTTTACCATTGAAATGCGATTTACTCCTCATGACCTTCTTTTTATTTCTCTTAGGTCGCTGTTTGCAGATTTAAATCCAATAGCTAGATCTTCATATTAAATGACAGCTGGCAATCTGGACGAGTGAAAACTAGGGCTTGGTTACTCTTGTGGAAAAATGATGTCAGATGATAAAATAAAACAAAGATTACAGTTGACTGGATTGGATAATTTATAAGCAAGAGTTCTTAAAGCAGAGCATGAATGGAAAAACTCTCCATCCCTTTACTCCAACCAGGCATAACATTATGACCACTGACAGGCGGCGTGATCATGACAACACATATATTAGACAGTAAGTGAACATTTCATCCTCAGAGTTGTTGATGCAGGAAGAATTCGCCAGTGTAAAGATTTAAAATTCATTCATTAATATTAATAATTATAATAACATTGAATAGTATTTACATATTCATATATTTATTCTGTCCATACTTAATTAAGAGCAAAGCAGCACGTATTGTGCTGAAATTCCCCCATTAGTGTGCAGGCACTAGTCTAGTTTACCACAGCATGTTACCCACAACATGAGCTTACGCTAGATTTGGCACCCCTCCAGTTTTTCTTTATTTCTTTTTGCATGCTAATATGTGTATAAATTACTGAAATCACATTTTTGGGCACTATTCCAATTTGGTGAAATCTACATTATGTGTATTCTCTCTGAATGTATAATAGTACAGTGTCTAATTTTTGATTCCATGTGTTTCAGCATGTTTCACATCTGCAAACAGGTATAAAAATAAATTATATTATGCCAATTATGTGCTTCCAACTTTGCAGCAGAAGTTCAGCTTTTCACTTTGCCCCCGTCCTGGTCAGTAAAGATATGCTTAATTAAAAAAAACCTTCAGTGTCCTGCACAGAGCCCTGACCTCAGTCCCACTAAACAGATTTGGAATGAACCGGAACATCTGAGGCTCTCTTGACCACCTTAAGTTCCCAACATATATATATATATATACATACATATATATATATATATATATACATACATATATATAAATATATAGTCAAAAACACTTTTGGCGATAGAGTGATTCTCTCTCACCATCAATTTCTCATTTTCTTAATTAAATAATAATAATAAAAAAATATGCACTATTTATAATCATCTTAAACAAAATCTAATATACAGTCTTTGACTTGGATAGTAGAGCTCTGAATAGATTTGAAATGAGTACTGATGTTGGTAGAGAATTAGGCGGCGGGTTATTGAATGGAACAGAGGAGATGAATAGTCTTTATTTGGGGGTAAGTGATATGAGTGAGGTTTGATGAATACAGGAAGTGTCTGCTGGAGGCTCAGGCTCTCAGGCACGGCATGAATGAATAATTCACATGCAGGAAAGGATCTCGCATCTCTATTCACCTCCCACCAGCCACCAATACTGTCTAGCTTAGTTTTGTTTACCTCTTGTAACTCCCCTCAACTTAGTGAATTCTCACCAGTCTGTCTGTGCTTCCTCTTTTTGTACTACTCTTCCTCCCTGAGGCTCGGTGTCATAACTATTACAGTATTTAATAAAGTTGTCATGCTTTTGTATCTTTATTAGTATGTACGTCACAGACTGAACGTCTTTGTGTCTGAGGGCTATTCAAACATTTTTTTTATTAATTATTAAATTTAGTGTTATTGATTATATTAAATTGATTCTATAATTGATTCAGGAAGAATTGTAAATATTTAGAAATGGATTTAATTTGTTTGAATGAATAATATTCATAGTACAGGCATCATACCATCGGTCGCTATATTACAAACTCGAATAATGTTCTTATGTAAATATTTTAAGCTTTTAAAGCAGACCCTGCCACAGTAAACGGTTTGTGTTTGGTTTATCTGGGGGACGTGAGCACACACACACAGTAACAGAACACTCTTTAAAGTTTATATTGACGAGCTGGGCATGGCTCCATGGCAGGCTTTCTGACCAGAGCGAATATGAAGGTCACTGTGCCCCCCTAGCTGAGGCTGCAGTGCCTGGCACCACTTTTGAATCGAGCTCAGTGAGAAGGGAAGGGCCTTTCTGTTTATTTTGTAAATGCATCTCGCTGTGCTCCTGCTGAAGGCTTCAATAGTGAAAGCTTTTCAAATGTCAGTCAGTCGTACAGAGCACCGACATTCTTCCAAAACGCTTAACATAAAGAAATAAAAATCACCTTACAGTGCCTCAATGAGTAGAGCTGGTTATGCAGATCACATTTACTACATTTAATTTATTTAAGAATGCATTTTTATTTAATCTAACAAATCCCATTAAAAATGTCATGCAATAAAGTATTTTTTCTTTCTTTTGAACATTTATTTACCAGGCAAATGTGCAAAGAAATAACTTAAGGTTTACACTGATTAATTTTAATGTAATGTGTAATAATAAATTGTAAAAGATAAAAATAAACAAAATAAAATGTTTATTACATGATCAATTCTTGATTCTTCATTCAGGATGTTATCATCTACTGAACATAATGTTCTGAAAAGATTGATGAAATATGTCAGACTCAGTGTGCAGATATACAGCTTAAGAAAATAACGAGAATAAATGACTTTTAAACACATAATAAAGATTTGTTTGTTCCTCTTTACTGTGAATCCTTGTGGCTGCTCCTGTGAGATGTCGCCACAGCAGATCGTGGGCAGCATGATTGATTTGACATAGTTTTTAATAGTTAGAATTCCCGAATGACATTATTATTTCAATTAAGAAATAAAATAAGAGTGTTTTGGGGCAATGGGGGGCTGCTTCCGCAGGTCTTGAGCGAAACATAGGATGGTTGCTTCAGGAAGGGCATCTGGTGTCAAAACTGTGCCAGGTTTGGTGTTCAGACCAAATCCTTTGTGGTGACTTCCGATAGACAGATTTGTGTTTACTTAATGTTTGATTAACTCTTTTTCTGTCGAATTGTTATCGACTTCGTGCTCCAGCATGTAGCCTTTTTACCGCCGGCTGGTTTAAGTAGCAAGGGCACAAATGCCCTGCAGCTTAGAGAAGTGTGTGGCTGGCTGAACACATTGTGTCGAGTCTCTCATTTTCTCGAACAGGGGTGTGAGGTGGCTCCCCAGGGTGTCCCTTATTAATTTGCCTTTTTTATCTGCATAAATAGCAGAGTGAGATGAAGCAGAGCATCGTCTAATGAGTCAGCCAGAGGTGGTAATGAAGGGCTGGAGGGCAGGCCACACGACCAAAGTACACATTTCCAGCTTCAGCCTCTTCTGTTCTCTGACAGGAGTGAAAGCGGCGAGGGCAGGAGGGGATTGAGGAGGGTCGTACTGGAGGACATTAAGACCCTACGTTGTTGAAACTTTCTGTATTACTGTAATTGTGTAGGGTTCTTTTGTATATCAACACTTATTTTATTAAATCAATTATTAGACTAAAATTAAATATAATAAAACCCTTGTGGATGCCACTCACATGAAAATGACACATTTTCAAACGTTTTATTGTTGCATTAACAGGTTTGTTTCTATTATATTTTAATTAAAAACCAATTTTGTTTGATTTAAATCAACTTGTATTTTTTGCATTACACAGGAGGAACTCCCCACCC
>JAYDZG010000009.1:21168790-21181086 GCA_034509265.1 Microcambeva bendego | reverse complement strand
CACACCATTTATCAAACTGAGGGGGATTTGTGTGTGTGTGTGTGTGTGTCATTCTCACCATCCTGTTAGGAAAATTATGGAAGTCCTTCACCATTACTTGCTTGAGCATGTCTGGGTCAGCAATCACCACCACTGGGCGTCTGCCCAGATAATAACTACACACACACACACACACAGAGTGAGAATAAATGAATAAGTGACAGCAGAATAATAAGCAGATTGTGAGCACATAGCCACACACACACACACACACACACACACATACTTGAGCATATCCTACACTTACTGTTAAGATCAAAGAAGGGCTTGGCATAATCTAACAATATATAAGATAGCTATAATCTAAATGTATATATGTTTTAAAAAAACAATACTCTTTATATGCTTTTCAATATTTTAAAATATTTTATTTAGCAACATGTGGTTGTTATAACCATCATGAACTAAGACTCACAGGGCTAAACAATTACAGAGTAATAGATAACATTTCAGTGAAGTGTTAAGAGTGAATAAAGCATTAAAATAGAATCTATAACAAGGCAAACTACAGGGACACCTTGAAACTCAATGACAGTCGTTTCTGGGACTGGTGTCGAGTCTTAAAAGCGTTGTTTGACATTTATACACTGATAAAATTAATTTTTGAGTTTAGAATCACAGCACTGGTGTGCTAGCAGATTATACCACTGCGCCACCTGTGCACCCATTATTCGGATTTTGAACTGATGATTAACCTGCCCAAGCTGAGAAGGCTGTTACTCAGCAAATGGTGATTAGTGGTTAGTAAGGTATTTTAAAGAAATACTAGTTGTTCACATATTCAACAGCATTCTTTTTATATACATTTTAAGAATTAGAACTTGTTTGTTGTAGTTTTTTTGAGCTATGGGATTTAAAATGCTTTAAAACAGTTTTCCCTTGTCATCAAGAAGACACAAACTATTTTTTTGTTCATAAAGCTCATTAAAAAAAGATGTATTTTATATATTAAAATACTTAAGTATGTAAGTGTGATCTAATCCTGGGACTTTATGAGATCCTGAAAGTCTAGATGTGGAACTGCCTAGACTCCAAGCCCGTCACCTTGGTGGTCATGTTATTTATGATAAACCTCACTTTGCTAAGGGAAGCCTTTTAAAAGTCTTTGGTCAGCAGTCAGATACTTAAAAGTTAATAATGTTCCCAAAAAGCGTTTGGTCAGCACACGCTGACCTGTTCTGTGACTGGTAAAACGTCTGAGATTTATCTTCAGTTTTTCTGAGCCCTGATGACTGATAATCGTGGAGTGGAAGCCGACAGGTATGTAGCTGAGTGTGCACACAGTCATGCATATTTCAAATTCTTTGATTTTATACCGCCGACTCGAACCGTTGGTTTTAACTCCACCTGAAAGCTTCGGTAATGCCTCCTGACATTCACTATAGCCACACATTTCCGACTCAATTCCCCTTTTTCTGTTTTAGCCAATAAAGCATTTCCCCCCTACTGCCTCCCATCGACTCTCAGCTCCTCCACAGCTCAAATTTAAGACAGAAAGCCTGGTCTCTTTTTTTTTCTTTTTTCTTTGATCTCCCCGGAGCCGGCGGTGGTATCAAACACAAGCTAATCTCGCTGCCCATCTAACTGCACCGAACTGAATCAGAACACACCAGAAGCACAGTGAACAGTCGCTGAGTTTTAAAAATATGGCACAAGAGCATAATGGACTGTTTGTGAGTGCAGTACACAGCTAGCTTTACATGATGCTGGGTGACCTATCAGGTCTGGAAAAATATGTGAAAGATAAAACAGCCACATTTAAAATGCGGGTCGAATGTGTTGCTATAATTCATGAAATGTTGCTCATCTTGTTCTGTATCACTGGAAATGCTTAGATTCTTAGAGAACAACATAGGAACCCTTCATCTTTGCTTGGCCCACACATTTCTGACATAATTGTGTTGGATGTAGCTTCCCTCAGGGACTCCGATCACAAAGGACCTAAAATGAATAGAGAACATTAATCCATCACAGGAGGAAGCCGTGTGCACATCCTGTGCCAGGTGCGGAAGTTCAGTCCGCTCAGGAGCTGATGGAGCAGATTTTTCAGAGCAGTCATAAAGTCTTTAATTACAGTCTGGTGTAATATCCAGTCTGTTACTGAATGTGACATTCACAAATGACAGCGATTAATTCAGTCTACAGGTAAAGACCACTGGTGGTAATCTTTCAACTTTATCTGTACTGTTCACCTTCAGAAACTTTAGAACATTGGGTCATGACCAAGCTGCAAAAACCATGACAAGCATTTTTTAAATGTAGAATAATCAGACACTCTTATGCCTTTGGGACCTTGATGATGAAATTACTGAAAACTGAACTGGTGAGAATAGAAACAGCTGTTTAGCACCTAATCAATAAAAATGATAATGTCCAACATACAGTACATTTAAGTAACATAATTCATTACTATAGAAGTAATATGAATCCTTTTGGCTGCTCCAGTTAGGGGTCCCCACAGCGGACCATGGTCTGGGCATAGTTTTTACACCGTATGCCCTTCCTGATGCATCCTAGTGGCTAGAATGGCACCCAGCTGTTTAAGTTGGGGAGTTCAGACTCTCAGCACTGGTGTGCATGTGGAAAATCCCACTGCTCTACCTGGGCGCACAATTCATAAATAAGTCAATTTATTAAAAGAATTTATTTTTTTAAAACTTACCCACACACTCTTCCATACTGTTTAATCAAATCCTTTTGAGCTTCATAAAAGCCCTGCAAGCAAACAGCAAAGCGTCATTTACAATGAGTCTGTCACAAGACTCAGACACACACATCGAATTATCACATTAATATCAATACATCAAAAGTGTCAGTTTAGTAATTTAAGAATGTAAATCACTTCAAGAAAAATGATTTGGAATAAAACTGCAGAGCGTGAAAGCTCTGGGCTGTTGTTGTTGTTCGGCGGTGTGTCACCACTGCTCGGCGGCTCTGCTGTGTTTGTAGAGGTGAGACTGACGGCTGACTGACAGGTTAATAAATCTAACATCATAAACCCTGAAAAATAAACCCAGGTTCAGTGTGTGTACCAGGTCACCATCTGCAGACTAGTATTAAACATGAATGCTGTATCTGTGATTAATATTTGAAATATCAAAGTAGCTCATATCAGAAGTTTTAGCTCATTTGAAAACTTTTGGTTTCACTGGACTTACAGTACAGCTTTAGTCGGATTTTAATGCATGTAACTTTTTCTTTTGCATCATTACATTCAAATGTTTCCCAATTTATTAAACAAAATTAAATGTGTGACGTTTCTACTTTGCATCTAAAACGGTCAAATCAGTGAGAAATGTACATAATATTATTTCAAATAAAATTAATATTAACATTAGCAATAACCACTGTATACATACACACTCATTCAAAGCCAGGATAAATAAGAGGATCATGATCCACTGTGGTGACTTCGAATTGGAGTAGTTGAAAGCATTCACGGTTTATTATGTTCTCATAGTCCTTTACGATTCTCGATCTGTTGCTGCTTGTTCAGTTCTGATCAAGGAAAACCAGATCATCCATAATGCCTTAAAATCGTCTTCAGTATCTATGAGTACACAGCCGTATATGGAGAGCCAAGCTAAGCTACCAACTCAGCTGCAGACGTACAACTGTGTTTGTGTAGATGCCCAGCCAAGTTGGCAATAGCACAAGACAATAGCGCATAAGCCAACCACCCAGGTACTCTATTGGGTTTTTCGAATCCTTGTTCATGTCTTTGTATCATTTTTCCATTTTGCATTCATGCTGCCTTTTCCTGCAGTGTGAACATAGCCAATGTAAACAACAAGAAAATTGGATCCAAGCAGTAAATGAGAATGCAAATATAGAACGTATAAAAATAGGCTGATGTCTTTACTTTACTGTTTACTAGGATCTAATACAAGATCAGCCCATCTTTCCAGGCTGTTTCAAAGCTTACAGATGTAAATTACAGTAGACATTAAGAAAAAACAAGAAGAAGAGGACAAGACAAAGAAAGAGTTGAAGAGAATAAACTTGGTGGGTGGGCACTTTTACAAAGATGAATACATTCATGTTCATGGAGTGGCAGTAATTACTTCTGCCCTGTCATTTAATCTTCTTCTATCAAATCAATCGCCTGTCACCCCACCCTCCCATCACCAAGGTCAGTGCCTGCTCTTTTTGGAATTCATTAAGCATGGAATATAATGTACAATGGAAGGCAAACAACAGGAGAGATGTGATACAAATTTGACAAATGAAAATTAGATGAAAAAATGGAGTACATTTTGAATGTTACAATACAACAGAGGGCTCAGGGTTTGAGTAGCAGTACTGTCAGACTGTCACTGCTCGGTAATATAACGAGACTTTTTAACTCACATGGTATATATTGGCCCTCACTGCAAAAAGTTTCCACACTTTTATATTCGGGTTGGACGTGAGCATTGATTGGTTGGACCAGTAATCTGTCTTGTATGAGAGAGATTATAGTCCAGAATATAGTCCATATTTTAGTTTAATCTGATTTCCACCTTTTTGGACACTCAAAGTAGCTTTAAGGGGAAGAAAATTTGATTGTGATTATGTGAAAGCAGCGGTTAGTGTGAAAACTTTTTGAGAGCCCCAGTATTAACTATTTTGTCTTAATTTGAAATAACTCTGGATCAAAGCCCTTGCCAAGTCATTTAGGTAAAATGTTGGATAATGTGGAAAGATGGTGGATCAATGTTTAAAGCTATAGACTGAAAATCAAAAGGTTGTTTGTTCAAATGCAGACTTTTACAAATTGCAACCTTCGGGTACTTATTAACTCTTTACTTAAAAGTTGCTTGTGCATATAGATGTTTAAAAAACGGAAAACTTTACCACCAGAAATTACAGAAAATCCTTTAACATACACACATTTGTTTAAATGAATTGAATTAAAAACTAAAACATGACTGCATTATTTACATATCATTTTCACTAAATATCTAAACTAATAAAAATGGAAAATGAAATGTGCCTTGATTAGGTCAATAAGGCTTTATATTAAACAAAGTGAAATAGTGCTGGGTGATGTAGTGTCGGAGCAGATCATGTGTTTTCTGAACAGATCTCATGGACCTGGCTGTAAACCTTGCCTCTGGTCACTGTCTGTTCGAAGGTTGCCATGTTCTTTCCCCAAGGATATTTTCTGGGTACTTCAGATTTGGATTGGCTGCTTTGGGTTGCCCTTAGGAGTGAGGAAGTGAGTGAATTTGGTAAATGTACTGCAATGGACTGTCGTCCTGTTCATGTTGTGTTTCTAAAATCTCCTGGGGTTTCACACAGCAGCTCACACCACATCAGATTTACACACAACAAAGCAGAAATAATCGAATAAATAACAGAATCCAGGAAAGAACAGGATTGTGAGCTGAAATGTGTCATTAATAGAGACTTGTGACGAGATTACTAAGCTCGGAAAGTTTTGGTAACTCATGGTGAGCATAAAAGCATCTTTGAATTTTTATGGTACCAAACCGTGAGGCAGAAGATGACATTTAGTTTTAGGAACAATCGGTGTGGGAATGGGGGCAAATAGCAGCTGAACATATTTAAATGCCAGAGCTCATTTGAGTATTGCTAACGACTGCACATCACTTTATCGCCACATAAAGAAAAATTATGAAAAAGTTTGATTTCATTATTTCTTTTAAAATGTAATACACTGCATTTTGCTTTTTTTTAATCTAAACAATGATTTCATTGATTTCTGAGGTAGGTAAAAACTATGCAAAACAAAGCAACACAATTTCCCATTTTCCACATTTCATTTGTAGAAACTGAAATACAATTTTAACAAATAAATAAATTAAGCTGAAAAAAATCCTGTTCCTGGCAACTTTTTGAAGTGATGTCAACCAGTCAAGATGAATAGCACCAGCACCCTCTGCTGTTTGAAGTGAATAATTATAACTGATAACTGCTTTGTGGTGCATCATTACATTCCTTCCACATCTAACAGTGAATGCTGACAAGTGAAAATGAGTTCAGCGATGAAGTGAGAATTTAATGCAGATGATTGAGAGCTTGTAGCACAATAGATTTCCAGCATGGATGCATTGCTGGTAAATCAATTTTGTGATACAACGATGTCAATATTCAATAAAAATCGTACAACAATGTTTACAAACCCAATGCCAAATGTGAAACCCAATGCCACAGAGACTTAACTTTATTTGGTTTACAAGAGGTGGGGTCCTGCCCAGTACTAGCATGTAACAGCAAAGCACCCAATTTAAATGTCTCCAGAATTCAAAATATTAAAGTTATAATGATGCATACAGATGATCAAAATCTATTTTAGTGAACAGTTCTAACATCTGTTATACTGAATAATACCTTACACCACGCTTTCTTTATTCACTCCCACTGGGTGAAACATTGAAGCTAACAATGCCTGACAGTGCAGAACATATAGCCCACTCGAACATATGTAAAACATAATGAGCGCCGCAGTGTGGTTTAAAAGAGGGATGGGACAGGTGCTGGCTGAGACGGTTTGATGCAGAGGATTGTGATTAAAGCAGCTCTTGGTGAAGGTTAAGAGTTCCTGTTCACCACCAGGAGACAAAAAAGTGATTCCAGATAGCAGCTCAGGAGCTTTTCTGAAGTAAGATGGCAGCCAGTACCCAGAGTAAGCGGCATGTGTGTCAGTGGCTAATTAAGTTCCTGGCGTGGATATCTGGAGCCATGCTGAGTGCAGTGCATCCCATCACTGCGGGAGGGAGCCACAGAGTGAACACGACCATCGTGCTGCTACCACAGATGCTCAATTGGGTTCAGGTTTGAGGAACTAGTGGACCAGGGTAGTACCAGGGAGGTGGAACACACACCCTCCTACTCATGTGCAGTAACCGGCTGCCTCTTTTCTCCTGCGTGAGGCGAGTTCATATGTGGATCAGCTTTGTGCACACTCAGACACTTCCTGATCTCAATTAATAATCAGCCAGCAGAGGCCGAACTGGTTCAGTTAAAGGTGAGAAACACCTCCGACACCACCCACCTCGATCGTTGTTCGTGTAGATGAAAGACGGGTTTGGAATGACGGCTCTGGCGAGGCAGTGTGTTTTTAATCACTGCACTAACTGAGCATCAAGAGGACATCTAAATCTGAAAGAAATATAAAGGTTTTTAAGATGACCACAAACCTAGAGCTCAATTTCGAGTTATCAAAGCTAATGTGTTTGGATGGACAAGCCATTCTACTGACCTGAATTATGTTAAATATTTATGAAGGATTTTAAAATTGCAAATCCATTAGATGGACCCTTTTAATCTTGCACCAGAAGTTTAATATGAATATTAAATAAATGGTCGAACAGCAGCCGGTCCTCTCAGTATATTATTACATCATCACAGAGTCAGAATGAGCTATGAGACAGAATCCGTTTAACACTCTTGGATTCAGGAATTGCCTAAACACCCTCACTATACAAACCAGCTCCCAAACATTCACACAAAGTCCCGATTTTGTATGCATGGCAGCTTGCAACTCAGAGCTAATGAAGGACTGAACAGTACTGGCACTTTGCCCTTTACCCTCCCCCCCGTACACTGGCCAGTGCCGTTCCCTGGTGGGCATTAGGCAGCGATGTGTGTGAGTCCATTCCTCAGTGAGCATTAAGCAGTGGGATGTGGCCTTTTGTTCTGATCTCATCTGCCTCTGCTTTCATTACGGTCCTGTCAATTGAACGAAATAAGGATCTGCACATCTGTACTCAGAATATCGATTCAGGAATTGAATGTAGGACATATTTACATTTTTTATTTATCTGTATGGTTTTTTTTAGATCTGACACAGATGTCTAGATTTTTTGCAGCATCTGTAGCATTGATGTCTATACTCTCAAGTGTATGTCTTATATTATGTATTTTCCCCTGTTCACGTATATCAGGCGGCGATGTGTTGAAACTGCTTTGTCCAGATCACCTGCTAGTCTTTGATGTTTTCCAGATTGGGAGGGGGGGGGGGGGGGGGGTTAGTTGAAGCTTGGGTTCCACGTCCAGGTCCCGCTACATTATAGTCAGCAGACTATAATTTTGTATTATATAAAAGACATGGGATGGCACAGTGGCTACGTAGGTAGCATTGTCACCTTTCAGCACAAAGGTCTTGGGTTCGATCCCCAGGTAGATTTTTTTGAAGATTCCTGGACATGCATGCTGGCATGTACTTTTCATGTGTGTGTGTGTGGTGGGGTATGTTTGAGCGAGACACATTAAACAGAAGACACTGCAGAGCGGCTAAACTCAAACGAATGGCTGGCTCAGAGCATCCTGCCAATGGTCTAATTGAGGATTCATCACAGATGGGCAAGATCAATAAAACAGACCTGACTCAAGCAGACAGGCCACATTTGAAAGTCGCTCCTATTGGAATTCTCCTAATCCAAAAAGATTAGCCACTTTTACTTGTTTTGACGCTGTGCTGCATGTTCTGAGTCTTTTAAAGCATTTTCCAAGGTGTGTGGATTCCTTTTTTTTCTGAATGGCACGCAGTGAATACTGTGACATCTACGGTGCCCAAACATCAATTAAAGCTGATAGCTGGAGACAGGAAATGAGAGTGAGATGTACGTGCACGCTGTACAAAGATGCTCGAAGCTCTAAATGGATATAGCATCACCTCGGTGAGTGTTGTGTTTCCTAATGGAGCACATCCTGCTAATGTGCTATTGAGGGTTATTGAGTGTTGATGTGTGTATGAGAAAAATGATGGCAAAGAGGAAAAGGCAAAATGAGCACTTCGAAACTTAATACACGAGTGTCAACTGAAGATCATCAATTAGATATCAGGTGTTCTGAATGGTGTAATTTGGTAAATCATATCCTGTTACGTTCTACACTGTGGATACAAATCCCAAGGTCTGGTTACCTTTCATTTTGGATGCTGTTTATTGATATTTTAACATCATGGGTGTGTTCTAAAACCTAATGTGCTTTCTACTGAGGCATCATCCTGGGCGCACTCCCTAGCAGGAGGCTGTTCAAAATCCTAGACGTCTTATAATACTGCCTACTGAGTCGTCTTCAAATATTAAAGCAATATTCTGTGTAGAACAAGTCAGCATGTGTTCACATGTTAATACATTATTTTTGATGTTTAATGTGAATAAAGGTGAGTGTATTTAGTTGAAAGTTCGAGCTCGTCAGTGAAGTTTAAGTGCTTTAGGTAGATGTTATTTAAGATGCTGACGCTAACCTGGTCCCATTGTATTGAATGGCACGATGCGAATGCTAATAAATCTAATCGCTATCTAGATTCGAATAATCTGACTTTGAAAGTGATGGCTTAATAGAACGCTCACTAGTTAGACAGCTGCCTAGGTAGACAGCAAGGGAGTGAGGCAGTTCACTACGTCTTCGAACACACCCCACGGTTACATTTTGGTTACATTTTACATGACAGTTACTCAATCTTACAATTCTTCCCAAATCTGGTAAGTGCAGCCACTGTTCCTTTATTTAACTAAAACACTCTGCCTCCTTCTCTTATCCATTCTACCTGACACATCATAACCTGACGCTTAGCGCCTGATTGTGTACTGACACACTGCTGAAATAAAAGACAAAAGCATCTCTCACACCGACCCCAGACGAGGCTCGGAGGACGGACTCTAGAACTAGGTCAAAGAACTCAGCTGAAGTGAGGCAGCAGAGACCAGGATGTAATTGTGCTAGACAAGCTGCTTGCATATTCATTTATCGTTTTACATGCTGCCAAAATGCTGCCAGACAGGACAAAAGAGAGGACCATGAACAGAACTCATTGACGGCCTAGACCAAAACCAGACTGGGACTCAAGAATGAAGCTTGACAACAAAGAAATAAAAGTAAGTAAGTAAGTGTGTTTTATTGCCTGAATTAAATGTATAACTGTGTTAGAATACGTTAAATGTTTTGGCATAATTTGTTGGCAGCTTGTTATACACATCAATCAACACTGGGAACGTTTTTACCCTCAAATTAATCAAACAGCAAGGTGTTAGAAAACTTTTTTTATTCTATAAAAGAATTCATGTCAATAAATCCATCCTTCCACATCACATACATCCATACATACTAATTCTCTTCCCTGGTGTGGATGGGACCTTCCAGCAAGACAAAGCAAAACGTCACATGGCTAGAAATGAGAATGACCGAGACTTCCAGATACTACCCTGGTCCCCTAATTCCCCAGACTTGGACCCAACTGAGGATCTGTGGAAGCACCTCGATGATCGGGTTGGCTGTGAATCCTCAACCACATCTGGCTGTGGGATGCACTGCAGTCAGGATAGCTCCAGATAGCTGTGACAACCTTCCGGGACCTTACTGGGTCACTCCCAGCCCGTCTAGCAGCTGTCCGCACTGCACACTGCAAACTCTGAGCCTCCTGCTAATCAGGTTACTGAAGTGAATGCAACAGTAGTGATCAGATTATAATCGTAATTATTTATTTCTTTTGTTGTGTAGTATTCTGAGCATGTGAACTCATTTAATACGGATAAATGACATTTATTATTCAAACAAACAAAAAAATGATAAATCGGCAAGCTAGAGCAGGAGGTACTGTTGGTGCCGTACAGCATTACAGTCCTGGACTTCTAATTCTAGCACAGACTCTGGTCAGAATTAAAAGATTCCTGTGAATAGATGGTTTCATTAATAAATGGATCATTTTGCAGGTGCACCGTTCATCAGTCTTTACGGCCGATTCTTATCCTCATTTCAGCCTAATTGGTTCGTAGCTGATTTTTATTAACCGGTAAAACAGCCTGTCATAAAATAAAGTGTTGAATGGGAAGAGGATTCGTCTCAGATGACCTTTTCATTGCAGCTATAACAGATGCAGTCGTGACAAATCCTGAACACATTCTGAAATATTTTTATACACAGCTGATATTTTAGTATGCGTGCATAGGCAGCACTCAGCACACTCAGTGTTTACACTCAGCATTTCCACTTACCGATGTCTTAACACGTCTTGGAACATTTCGTATTTCTAAAATCATGTTCATATTTCTCACACACAGAGAAAAATCCTTTGATTGGTACTGGTTTGTGTGAATTTTGATATAAAAAAAACCACCAACTCCAATTGTTCACCAGTCTGACACCTGATTTTACCAGTCATGCCTTTAAAGCTCCTTTGGGATTAACAAATATATGAAAAAGAAAAAATACAAACAGCATGAAGCATAAACATACGTTCCTGCTTTTCATAACACGAAGACACAGAGACGTGACTTCCATGAACGATAAGCCATCCCAGCCCGGCGTGGCTACCTGACAGGAAAATATTGATCTGTGAATGTAATCAGGACCGGATCGGCACTGCAGGAGCACAAAGCTTCAGCTATGACTTCCCTCAGCAAGCTGAACTATCCGGACCTAAATCAGGGTTAAATAAGGTTAAAATGCACACCAGCGTTCCAGGTTCAAAATCTCAGCTCTGCTACCATTTGGCTGGGCGCCTTCGTGCTGCTTTGTGACAATATCCATTGTAAAAAACGCTATACAAATAAAATTGACTTGACTTGACTTGACTTGTCTTCTAGCTGGCCTACATGGCATGTAGTAGACTTTTTTCTGTCTGTTGGGTGGGAAATAATGGATTAAGGGAGTAAGGATATCTACACTGTGTAAGGACTCTGGTTGCCCAGGGTGCCTGTACAGACAGTGTTGGAGATCTAATGTGTAACGCATTTCAGGGTTAAATAAGTTTAAATAGGATTAAAATAGGAATTAGGGGGAGAATATGATGAAACTTGAAGTGGTGGCTGAGTGGTTAAGGTATTGGACTGATAATCAGAAGGTTGCTGGCTCTATGAATTCTAAAACTTGTAATACTAAACTGTCAAAGCTACTTTTTATTATTCACACATTTCCACAAAAATTCCAAACCAGAATTTATTGATTTTATGAAGCAGTAATTAATATCGAGGTCGCCCACTCCTCTTTCATCTCTTACATCCTTGTTCTAGGTAAAGCAATTAAGCCGGTGGTCTATTTGGAAATCACACGGCATCAAAACTCATTACTTTTGAGTCATTTTAATGAGAATGTTTAATGAAGTGCAGTAAAGTACGGTGAGAATCAAGGTCCAAACAGTATTGCAACACACTGTGTATCCCAGAATCTATAAATTCACCATCGGTTCACATTATTATGACCACCTGCTAATATTCAGCATGACCAGAGTGTGCAGCACGGAAAGCAGCAAGACGGACTGGTTGGTTGTCACAGCTATCTGGAGCCATGCTGACTGCTGAAGTAGG
>JAYDZG010000009.1:21114847-21130114 GCA_034509265.1 Microcambeva bendego | reverse complement strand
ATTGTTTGTCATGGTCAATTTTTCGGGGGTTTTTCGGTCATGTTAAAGACTTGCATGTGTTCGCACCGAGGGCTTGAAAATTCCTCTAAATGGGACATGTTCTACTACGTAGTGAGATCACTAGAAAGGTTGTGTTTTACGTCCACCCTAATAAGGTATCTTCAAACACAATGCGGCACTCCCATAAAAATATGATTGCTCACTGTATATTGTTTCCATCTGTTATGTTGGTCGTTTGTTCAGTGGACCTCTTAGTTCCTCTAAACAAAAATGATGATTCCATTGGAATTGTGCTTCTGTTGCTAACTCAGATAAGGTCTAAATAATCAGAGCAGATGTTCGGTTTTCAAGAGTTTGTCCATTAAATCGAGGTTTCACTGTTCGTCAATTACACTAGATTATATTTAATTATATATAGGGAATGTAGCTCAGTCGTTAATGTACTGATCTAATAGTCAGAAGGTTGCTGGTTCAAGTCTAACCAGTATCACATACATACACTCCATTTATCATGATATGATAATGACTGTGTGTTATATTTATTGATCCTTGATGTTGCCTGACTACGACTTGTTTACACGGCTTGGTGTGTTTGAGGCTACGTGCCCTACTGTAGGTGTGTGTGTGGGAGTCTGTATGTGCTTGTGAAATTGTTCTGCAGGTTTTGCAGTACAGGCCGACACATCAAAGAGTAAAAACTGAAGAGCTTGCCAAAATCTAACCACAGAGTCACTACACCGGGGCCAAGCCTCGAACAGATAAAATTAGAATTGAGCACCTTTCTTTACACCTTGGTGGAATCGGAACAGATATAAACTATAGCCTACATGCAACTGTTAAACCTGCAGAGATGATATCTAGGTCCATAAATCACATTATTACATATATTTATTTCTAATTAAGTGGGTTTTTATACCAGTACATATTCTCAATCCTCAAATAAACGAGTGCAAATATCTATATTAACAGAACATAATGTTATAATGAATGAAAGATTCTTTTCGGCTGCTCCAGTTAGGCATCCTGCTGCAGATCACTTATCAAACCCCAAGAACTCGAGCATCATGGTAACCAGTAGAGCGGCTCTTACCATTAACCTACATATCTGATGATTAATGCTTTGTAGGGATGTGACGATACACTGTAGTCACGATGCGATATGATTCACGATACTGGGTTCATGATTTTTTTCCCCATTTTTTTTTACACAACATGAAATTGAAGACAAATTATCTGTTATTAACTTAATAAAATTTCCTTGTACTATTTCTTGTTAGAAAAAATAAGAAAAATAAAGTTTGTTATTATCTTTTATTCATTTAAACAATTAATGTCCTTTTATTTCTAAAGGTAGTTGGAAAACTGTAAAATAAATTGGATTCATGGATTTTTTTTTTTTAATGTAGATTGAAGGGGAAATAACACAAAAGAGCACATTTAGACATTAGAACGGTTAGGCAATAGATGAATTCTATTTACATTATGTCTTATGGAAAAATAGATTTAACATACGAACATTTTGACTTAAGAACAATGACTTGGAACCAATTACATTCATAAGTCAAGGGTCCACTTTACTTTCTGTAGATTTTGTCATGCATTGGTTGAACTTGGAAGACCAGTGTTGTTATATGACTCAGTGATAAAATAATTTATCTCTGATGAATTCATTTCACCTTTTTTAGAGCAAAGGTGTGCTCAAGAATAAAAGACACTAACCGTTAGCATCAGAAATGACTTTCAGAGTTAACTCTTGCACGAAGGCTCTTTAAAGTGGCTGAGCAGAACATTTATGGTTTAAGACCCCTTTGAAATGTCTTCAAGTGAGGAACAAGGAACTCTGTGGTTTCATTTGTGCATAGGAGGAAGAGCGTTACAAAGCTGTAAGGGCATGATCAAATCAAATGCAACTCTTCAGGAGGATGCACAACAAAACTCCAACAGTTAGAATAACTCTAGCTAGCTGGCGTCAACACACACGCCGAGTACGGTGTATATATTTTATAATATTTATATTTCTGTTCAGCAGCATGGAAGTAAAAATGGCTAAATACCTAGCTATCATTTTGCTAGCTAATAGCTCAGAAACTGAATGTTCTTTTTGCTAACTTGTAGGAAATTGTGTTTGACAGGCCCAAAGAAACCCACAGCAGTTCAGCAACATGTCAGACCATTTCTCATTTTTAATAGACATCTGCTCCATTACCGCTACCAAAGCTGTTTAAGGAAACTTCCTATAAACAAAGTCTATAACCACAGATTAGACATCTAAACTCTTTTTATTTAACATAAATGGCTGAATTATTTTCATCCTGTCAGTCGTTGGCTGAAGCTAAACCCGTTTCCTGCGAAGCACAATCTTCACACACAGCCTGCCCGGGTAAATACCACCAAGGTAACACGGCCAGTAAAAAGCCCTACATGACACAGCTTCTTGCATGTGTTTTGAGTTCATAAGTTCATGGAGAACACTGTCGAGTTCACGGCCTCCTCCCTTTCATCCATGTGTGATGCTTAAGAAAGCTTGAGAGAGCTCAGATCCCATGAAAAGCGATCCCACGTGGAGTGTACAGCTCCGGCGTTCCCTCAGATACAGATGTAAACGTTTGGATGTTTTATTCGATCCCTACATCCTTACAAAAAGAATCTTTATATCAACAGACTTCTGGTTAAGACGGGTCTGTAAAATAAAATGTGCAATTTCATTAGTGGATGTTTTGTTCTGAGGCAGAAATTGAATTACAGGCTTACAAAGACGTGCATGCACACACACACACACACACACACACAATCTTTAACTTAATGAAATCTGCAGCTCCATCAGAGATTGTGTGTGCGGATTAATCAAGGCTGGCACAAAAGCAGGTGAACAGGAGAGTATTTTTACATTTGTATTCTCAATCTTAATTAAAGGCAAAATGAATAACAAAGGTCTGAAAACCTGGTGAGCTGACTTTCTGCCTCAGTAGAGAGGATTCAAAGTAATTGACGTAGAAGTCAGATTATTCGGATGCACTGCTTAGACAGTGATTACATACGTTTTCACCGGATGCTCTTCCTGACACAACCCTTCCTATTTATATGGGCTTTATCTGGTACTACAATGCACCGGTTTATGTTTGAGTCTAGACGCCTATTTAAAAATTCAGTGTCTGTAATTAACCCGAGCTTCATACAGGAGATCAGTTTTTTTCTCACAGTTTTTTCATGCAGACACGAGGAGACAGCGAGGACTCGGACCCCCTGGGGATCGAACCCAAAACCAGGACATTGCTACCCCTATACCTGATGTATAATAAATGTACTCTATATTCTGTAAGATTTTTGCAGTCTTAAATAGAGAGGGTAATTGAAACCATTTTAGAGGCATTTTTTAGAGTCTATGGGTGTAATCATGGCTGGTTTTGAGCTCTGTATTCTCATACTGGGTGTTTTTTAGAACCAGTTTGTTCAAATTGTCCCTCATGAAGTGGAGAAGTTTCTGAGCAATGGAAAATACCTACGCCGGCCATGCTGGACCCTCATACGTGCTCTGTTTCACATAAATACACACTCTGAGATGTAGTTGTAGCCCCACCCCCAGCACACAGGCCTGATAAAGGCATCAGTAACAGGCCGTGCTGAGGCCAGGGCTCCGTGTGACAGGGCTGTGTTTGTTTTCCTTTCTCCGAGGCCAGTGGAACACATGTCAATGGCTTTCACTTCACCGGCCACAGCTGCCCAGCCCGCTCGCCTCCTTCTGCTGCTGCTGCTGCTGCTGGAATATCAGGCTGTAGCCACTTGTCAATACAGAAAGGTCTTACTCCTCAATTTTAAACTAGGTTTAATAGTTGCCAACATATTTTGGTCCGGTGTACAAACTCCTCTATTATGATCACAGTAGAGTGAGAGATTCAGAAACCAAAAGACTCCTATGACAGAAATAGGGACTCGAGTCAGAGTCGACTTGTGACTGAAGAGTCCCTATAGCGTCAGCATATGTTAATGTGGGTTAACAACAACAGAATGTATCAGTTTAAGCTTTTAACTGGAAACTTCTTGCTATGGAAATGATGTTTATTTGCACAATGCATAGGAAAATAAAGGCAGTAAGTAAAACGACAGATTACAATACACCTGTTGTTGTTGTTCTGTCTGAACTTGCGTAGGCATATTATATTGACTTGTGACTTGACTGTGCAGTGCAGTGGTAGCCTAGTAGGTAAGGTATCAGACTCGTTTTCCAAAGGCCACTGGTAAAAGCCCCACCTCTGCCAGGTTGTTACTGGTGGGCCCTTCAACAAGGCTCTTAACCCTCAATTGCTCTCAAAGATTTTGGATGAAGGTGTCTGCTAAATGCTGAAAATGGGAATGGAAATGACTCAGACTCTAGCCTAAAGACTCGTGACTTGAGTCGGACTCGCAATCTGTGATCGCAAAAGTTTGAGCGTTTAAAAGCTTCTGAACGGTGCACTGTGGGCACTGGAATTTAACGAACTCACGGATCTTATTCATGCATTCGTGAGGGTTTGTGCTGAGAGATTCGGAGAGACCAGATACCTCTTTGTTTGCATTAATCTAAAAATATGCTGGTATGTGATCTCTTAATGTGATTAACTGAGACCGGCCTGCAGGAGAAAGAGACTCAAACACAATTCACAAACCTTCATTTCTCAGATAAATTGAGACATTTAAAAAATTCAGTATGAACAATCATTCATTCATGTGTTCATTTGTTCATTCACTGTCTGTTTAAACAGGGTTCAGGGTCTACTGGGTCTGATTCACTGGTCGAAAGATAGTAAACACCCAGGTCGCCAACAGGTCACATGCAGAGGCCTGGCGTCAGCCTGCCAAAATAAGCATGGGCTTCTCTGGAACCTACGTCACCTTACTGGCAGCATGAGTTTCTCTAAAATCCCAAAATATGCCTCTGTGTTTGTGGCACCTTCATACATGACACCCATGCTGGGGGAACTGAAGAACCTCCAAACCATAGAGTATTACATCATATTGACTGTGTAATATCGATCTGGTTCTAAAATAGTTTACGTTAACATACAGATGTGGGCGCCATGGTGGTTAAGTGGGTAGCCCTTTAATATGGGATTTATAATTTAGTAGCCAGTTACCTTTTTAAATCCCTTTTTAATATCCAATTATTGCAAAACAATGCAGAACATGTTCCTATAAGATGAATGTAAGCTCTGGCTGAGAGATGTCCTCTCTTACAAAGACCTTATGGTAGAGAATCCATTCCTCAGTTCTCCCAGTAACCCTGGTGTTTTATTAGATAAGGAATAAGAAGAGGGTGTTATAAGGTCTGGGGGCTCCAAAGAATGGAGGTGGACAAGGTCAGTGATATAGAAGAGATGAGATGAGGGGAGCGTCAAGAACAAAAGGGCATCCGGGGCAGAGGGGTGAAGAGGTGACAAATGGCCAAGAAAACATGAAAGGAAATGTGTCTGGCTTCAGGAGGAGACGGGGCTGGATTTAAAGGCGACACAGAGAAGTACAGTGTGTAAAATAGTTAATAAAGGTGGCGATGAGCCTGAAAGTAAAGGGGCTTTAAGTTGACCTTAAATTAACAAAGCTGTTACCACACTAGCAGTAATTCTTACTGGCCTGGTTGATGGTTTGGGGTGTAAAATAAGTACTCTGCTATCTATCTTTTTTTACTGTTATTACCTGACTTTTTTAAAAGTTGACATGTAATAGCATGATAAAATAAACCCATCAGTCATTATGCCCTGTCACAATGAAGCAAGTAATAGCTGCGTCTTGTCGAAAATCATTTTTATGTGTGAGTGGTTCATTTTAGAGTTTAGGGGTTTGTGTTGGACCAAAATGATCAGTGTTTTTTATTCTATAAACTAGAATTGACATTTACGTTTTCAGCATTTTGCAGACAACTTTATCCTACAGTGACCTACAGTTACAATATATTTTTAAATTCTTACATACGTATACCAGGATAGGAGCACATCACAGTTGAGTGAAGTTGTTCTTTACAGAAAAAAGCCCTGTTCTAGAGGTTTTTTTCTTTCTTTTTGAATGGGTCGCTGTAATGACCATCACTCTGAGCCATGGGGGACTGGGCTTTGTCTAGACAAGCTGAGGTCAATTCATTAACCAGACTGATTTACTAAAATGCCTCTTTCCTGGCTTTGCCTGAGGAGAGGAGTCAAAACATGTGACTTTACTCCGTCCTTGTGTGAGTCCTCAATGCCATGGTCACATTTTAGACTGGTTAACACGGATGATGTATTTGCAGCTAAGCATCATTATTTAAAGTACTTTAAAACGGGAGATAAAAGCAAGGTCTTGTTTTTGCTCTTTGTTCATTTTTTCTGAGAAATAGTTCAGGGTCTTGATTCCTAATAGTTTTTTTTAAAGCACAACAGTCACTATGTGGAGGTGAGATTGTGAAAAGTCCCGAGTCTCACTGCTGAGCCCTCCCTGCTGATAGGAGCTCCACATCACTCCCCTCTTCTATCCCCCCTCTTATGTAAAGTCATGTTCAGTCAAGGAATTGCAGAGTTACAGACAGTTAAACACCTGTTGGATCAAATGTCTATTTTCTGACAAAAGTAGAACCGACTGATCTAGCAAGGTGGAAATGCATGAACAAAATAATAATATAAAGAATTTGATTTTGGGTCTTTTCTCCCACCTCTGCTGTCCCCCGAAATCTCTTAACGCAATCTTTACTTCCCATGGCAAACGTGGCAGCATTGATCTAATATCTGACAGAAAAATGACCAACCCAAAAATCCTGGCCAGTATCAGTTCACCACCATCAGGAAACGAGCTCTTATATGGATGAGAAAGGCCATTAGGACAGTTTGTCAGGTCTGATAAATGCTCACATTCATGGACTCCTGTATAAACAATGGACTGTGGGAGATTTATACCACCATTGAGTTTAAACATTAAAATAAAAGCTCTGAGCTTTGTGAGTTTTGTGCTTTTATACGATGTAAGCGTTTGTAATGAACCCACCAAGAACAGAGCTTAGGCTCGTAGTCCAGTTATAAACACTTATGAATAACTAACCGCTGACAGACTGTCGAGTGGGACTGCACGCATTGTTGCGGATGCATGTTGTTAAAAGATAAGCTTCTTGCCATGTGAACTCTTGTTTTATACACAAATCGACTTATCAGCATTTTTCAAAAGGCACATTTGAATAACGGCCGACTGTGAAACCTAAAGAGGACGTGAACTCGAGTCCGTTTCTGTTCACTGATAATCTTTCTCTTCACTGACTATAAAAACATTAGAAGATTTAGAGCTTCCTTAGGAACCCAAACTAAGACAAAAAAAGTTCATATTTTCTTTCTTGCCTTGTGTTTCAGCAGCCGAGTCCTTTTTGACCTTTTCTCTCTCATGCATTGCCCATTCTGAACTGCCCCATAGGTGTAAGTGTGAGAGTAAACGCGTCAGTGTGAAGCCCCTGACTGGTCGTGGCCTCCAGGATGTGCATGTTTTCTTTTTAGTCATCCGAGTGTTTAATTACAGAGATGCAGTGTTTTATACGTCCACTGGTCCACCTTGTTTGACAAGATAGTTGGACATTGGACAGTTTGATTGCATTATCGTAGCTAATACATTTAAATGTTTTAATGAAAAATCTTTTTTTTGTTCCCGCCATGCTCAACACAGCAAACTTTTAAAACATCAGTATTGTCAGTATTGATAAATGCATCATTTTTTCTTCAAGTGAATTTCACACACAATACTTAAAACACACCTGGTTGCTCACAGGTGGCACAGCAGCCCTGCTACCGATGGCTGGGTGCCATCCAGGGGGGAAATTGGCAGTACCTAGAGCAGACAGAATTGACTAGCGAGTTTACTGGGTGGGATTACTGGACTAAGTGAGGGGTCCTTGGTTAGCAGACTAAGACGCCTGTGCAGAAGTGAATGAGCCTGATGTGCGAATCCCTAAAGAAGGAGTTGTGGGGCTTCTCAAGCATCATAGGGGCTGTGGAGTAAGCCAAAATACCTTCATTAAACATCATCGGGATCCTCAGCGGCGGAAGGTTGTCTATGCTAAAAGAGAGAAAATGAAGAAATAAATATAAAAGAAAGAAAAAAGACAATAAATATTAATGTTGGTGAGTGAGTCCATAAAACACCGTCCATAGTTTACTCAAAACATTTCTTAGTTTGGTGTTTTTCTTATTGTGTGTGTGTGTGTGTGTGTGTGTGTGTGTGTGTGTGTGTGTGTGTGTGTGTGTGTGTGGTCCGCAAATCCTGAAAAAATGCTCAGACAAGACAGAAGATGAAAGGGTTACAGGGGTGTTCGCCAATGCTGGACTCAAGCTCTGCAATACACCCACAGGTTCATCTGTTGTGCAGCATGGCTCCTTTCATTGTTCTTCTCCAGGCATTTTATTAAAAAAAATCTAGCATCATCTTCAAAACAGTTTTTGTGAGTAGGTACTGATTGTACCAGATGACTTCAGGAGCCCGATTATTGGGCGGCTTCTGGAAATCTTCTGTCTGTCGGCCTCTGTCTTCTGTCTCCTTACCCTCCTAATCGGCCTTTCTAATAAACAAATACGTCAGTGCATGTGTAGTCACAGCCATCCCGATTACATATAACTATTTTTAGAGTTAAGACCTGGCAAAGAAAAACATTATCCGAGTAGTGACATCTGGCCCGTTGGCTTATGGGATTATCTTAGGCGCATGTTCCTAATACCCACAGTAAAGAATCTGTTACATGCTCTGTCAGCACCCGGGTAACCACAGGCTTATAATTACAAAAAATGAAAATAAAAATACGTTAACACTTTATTTTGGAATTAATTGCTAATGCATTTTTTAAACTTTACTTACATGATTATTATTACTTTTCATGAGTTAAAGTAATTTATGATTGGGCACAACAGTATCTTAATGGTTGATAAAATAACAGAGGTCCTGGATTAATAATCTGAAGGTTGGGTAAAGGTAGCTTCAAGGAGCAAGTCCCTTAACCACTTAAGTGCTGTTATTAATATTATTAATTATTATTATGGCATGACCTGCTCGGAGGTTTACCACATTTGTGAGATTCTGACCCCTGCAGGCCGGGAACACCCCACAAGAGCTGCACCGACCCAGACGTCTCGCTCAAATCATCATCGGCCATTTTTCCTGCTTCTAACACCGAGGATTAAATGTTCACTTGCGGTCTAATATATCCCCCACGAGCATTGCCGTGATTAAGAGATAATCAATGTGATTCACTTCAACCGGTCATAATGTAATGTCTGGTCTGTGTAAAGAATAATTATAATAACAGTATTAGCAATAGTAACCCATGCAGAAATTCCTACTTTAAACTCTACAGAACACCAGGATTTAAGGAGAAAGGAACATCGTGGCTCGAGAACATTAAAATACAAACACATCTCGTTTAACTTCGGACCGGACGAGTGTAGTGGAGATGAGCCTGTCAGAACTGACACGTCTGTCTGCATGAACGACTACAGGAGGAGGAGATGTGGTGGGATTAAACCAAGGGTGAAAGGGAGGGAAGGAAAAGCAGGCTGGCTTTGAAACTGTAGCTATCAGCACAAGTGAGAAATGCATAATAATGACAAAGTGACCCTGCTGAGCGTCCTCCCTCCATTTCCTTCCGTGAGAATGTCCTCGTGTCGAGGAATTCCTCAGACCCAGGCAGGGTCTGCATGTTCTCTGGAGAACTGAAAGGTCTTCTCATGACGTTTATGTAGGATTTCCACCTGACAGGAAGTACGTAAATAAGAACACATTTATAAAACATAATTAAGGAGATTTTGAAGGCAGTAACACCCTTCTTGTCTCTTTGACGGGGCAGTTGAAGTCAGTTGGACATTCAGGTCTTGCCCTGGCCTACTTGAGCTCCCCAGTTTATAATAACCAGTCTGCTGCTGTGGACCCGATCCAAGCAGGGTGTACATTTGCCTGACATACCTCCGATGTGTGTAGTCCACCGATCCCTTCAACTTCACGTTCAGCTAGCCAAGCCTTGATTTCTGCGCTCCTTCACTTTCTGTACAGGTGCCCTGGGCAACCAAGGTCCTTACACAGCCTAAATAACCCCACCTCTTATTGGTCTTTTTGGTGGTAGCCTAGTGAGGGCTTTGGCTTTAAGCTGAGAGTTCAAATCCTTGCTCAGCCATGCATCCACTGTTGGGCCCTTGAGCAAGGCCCTTTGTTATAGTTTTTACTGTACTTGAGTATTTGTGAATCTGCTTTATTTGATCTATTTGTTAAAGCATGATAGAGCTCCAAATGAATGTCACCATCATGTCCGGCGTCGACATACTTGCAGTCACATGACTCTTCAAAGCAAAGCATCTTCATCTGAGATTTCTGTAATTTCATCCTCCCTTGAAGATCACACACAAAAATACTCAGACTCAGACCCAGATGTGTTTGGCTTGTTATTCAGCAGCTGTATGATTAATTTCAGCAATATGGACAAACTCATTTTAAACAAGGTTCATACGTCCATGCTTACAGATCAGAGAAACAAGCGATCGTGGGATTAAATGGATACATTTTAATATCTAAAATCTGCTTTTGTGTCTAATGCAGTTTTGAATTGAAATTAGGGCCGACGTTTAGTTGTTTATTTAATTCATCAGTCGGTACCTGAGCCGGCGGGTCGGCACGGACGCAAAACGGTTTATCGTAAGCGGAACAGACTTCAGAGCATCGCTTGTACATTCACCTCACAGAGAAGTGAATTAATTCAATTCATGCAGGTAATACATTAGCATAATTGAGACTCGCTGGCACGAGAAAACACAGAACGGTGAAAAGAAGGCCGCCTGATGCACTCTGAATCCGCCCCGCCGCTCCTCTGAGGGTGTGTGGCGCCGCCGGTAGGGATGCACACTACCCACGATGCATTGCGCTTCACGATACTGGGTTTACAATTATTCCCCCCTGATTTTTTTAAACAAAATAAAATGTATTTATTTCTCTTAAAAATAAAATACAATGCTGTATTTGTGATGATCCTTTATTTATCTGAATAATGAATTCTCTGTTATTTCCAAGGCAGGTTCAGATGATTTAGCATGAAGCCGATATATATCGATATCGATTCATTAAGCAGGAGTATCGATTTGAATCATGCTTCAAGTGAATCGATTCCTGGCCGGTAGGTGTTCGATGTTTCTCCGGGTGTGTGAGATCTGCATACGTCCTCCACACGTATTTCGGGATTGGTTAGATTAGTAATTTGCTTCACGTTGAAGATTCTGGATCCCGAGTGGAACCTCGTCCCCTTTGTGTGATTCCACCTGAGCTGTAATCATTATTTTATTTCTCTGAACAGCACACTTTGGAGGGGTTATTTTTGGGCTGTTGTTTGCTGAGAGAGGCGCTGCTCGTTCTGTAGAGGAGGGTTCCCAGGAGCTCCAGTGTGCTCTGCTCTGCTTCTGGGTCCTTTTTTTTACGGATTTTGGATTGAAATAGGGTTCAGATGCGTCTCTAGTTTGTTGATATGCCTGTCGATAAGCAAAAGTAAATGGGAATGAAAGCAGGCTTGTTGTTATTGCTTTTGCACTGTCGAGTCTCATTAGCTACGTTTACACTTTCAGCATTTAGCAGATGCCTTGCAGTACTGTGACAACATACAGTCTTAGCAATTGAGGGTTAAGGGCCTTGCTCAAGGGCCCAACAGCAGGAACCTGGCAGGGTTGGGGCTTGAACCGGAGACGACTCTTGGCGTGTAGTTTGTTGTTAAAGCTTACGCTCAAGTTTCAAGGTCTCACATTTACTTTTGGTTTCTTTCCCATCCTCCTCTCTCTCTCTCTATCTATCTCTCTCTCTCTCTCTCTCTCTCTCTCTCTCTCTCTCTGATCAGGTATGGCCTCGCAAGTGCAAGTCTTCTCCCCCCACACTCTCCAGTCAAGTGCCTTCTTTAGCGTGAAGAAATTAAAAGTGGAACAGAGTTGCTCCTGGGATATGACCGGGTACGGTACGCACAGCAAGGTCTTCAGTCAGAACAGCAAGCAGAGTGTGTGCGCCGCGCCGGCGGGCATCAGTGCCACGTCGCTCCAGGTCTCCAACACGTCCCTACCCTACGAACAGACCCTTCTCTTCCCAGCCAGCTCGGGTCACTTCGTAGTGGCTCCGGCGAGTAGCACTTCCGGGGCGGCCGGCCAGCTTCTGGGGTGCACAGGGAGCGGTGGTGGGAGCGGCAGTGGGGGGCACAACCTGACCCGCCGCAGCACCGTCAGCCTGCTGGACACGTACCAGCGATGTGGGCTTAAGCGAAAGAGTGAGGAGCTGGACAATAACAACGGGAACGGAAGCAGCGTGCACGTGGTGGAGGAACAACAGCCGCCCC
Organism: Microcambeva bendego; assembly: GCA_034509265.1. Taxonomy (NCBI): domain Eukaryota; kingdom Metazoa; phylum Chordata; class Actinopteri; order Siluriformes; family Trichomycteridae; genus Microcambeva; species Microcambeva bendego. The sequence continues at coordinate 21,117,795 of JAYDZG010000009.1, read as the reverse complement.
AGGCAGCACCCATGCTCCACAACACCGGACAGAGCGGCCCGGCGGGCACCACCGCCACCGCCTCCACCACGGCCACGTCCAAGACCAGCGGCGCCAACAGCGAGGGTGACTACCAGCTCCTCCAACACGAGGTACTCTGCTCCATGACCAATACGTATGAAGTTCTGGAGTTTCTAGGCCGGGGGACTTTCGGCCAGGTCGTGAAGTGCTGGAAACGTGGTACAAGCGAGATCGTGGCTATCAAGATCTTGAAGAACCACCCGTCGTACGCACGCCAGGGCCAGATCGAGGTCAGCATCCTGGCACGCCTGAGCACAGAGAGCGCGGACGACTTCAACTTTGTCAGGGCCTACGAGTGCTTCCAGCACAAGAACCACACGTGCCTGGTGTTCGAGATGCTGGAGCAGAATTTGTACGACTTCCTCAAGCAGAACAAGTTCAGCCCGCTGCCCCTCAAGTACATCCGGCCCATACTGCAGCAGGTGGCCACGGCCCTGATGAAGCTGAAGACCTTGGGTCTGATTCACGCCGACCTGAAGCCGGAAAATATCATGCTGGTGGACCCCGCCCGGCAACCCTACAGAGTCAAGGTGATCGACTTCGGCTCGGCGAGTCACGTCTCCAAAGCTGTGTGCTCCACCTACCTGCAGTCCAGATACTACAGGTAAGAAGAAGCAGTAGGCTGCTCCACACATCTAGGATAGGTTCTAGAGCCTATTATTATTATTATTATTATTATTTTGCTTTACGACCATTTCTTTTGCTTGTGACCCAGTGAAGGTTACTCATCCAGGGTTTAATAAACCTTGCTGGACTGATTCCTCTGTGAAAAGAAGCAGTAGGCTACTACCCATGTCAGTTGGCGTATGTGCTTGGTACTCATTTGCTAGGATAAAGGATATACAACTTGGTCAACGGGTACAACCAGATCAAGAGAAATGAAGGGATGTACGTAAATAAATAAAAAATCTAAAAAGAATCCAGCTGATAATGGTCTTTAGTGTGAGAAAAGACGAATGGTGAAGAATAAAGAGGATTTGTACATTTGATTCCACTCCTAACATTTGCTGATTTCTGCCACAGCTCATCTCTCCTGGAATGTCGTTATATTAAATAAAAACTCAATAAAAGTGAGAAGTGCTGTGTTACGCATGTGCTCTTTTCTTTACCCGGCCCCAGAGTCACTGCATACTCTTTCCCCAGGCTGGGAGATCAGGGGTCTGGGGTCAGTCTAAGTTCTCCAGTAATGCTTTCCTGTAATCCACACCAGAGCAGCAGCATCAGAACCAGATGATTTGATTGAAAGCTTCGTTTTGTGTTGTGTTTCCTGTTCTATTTAACTTCGTTCCTATTGCTGTTCAGACGGTTGTGTTTGGGTTCACTAAGACGGTGGTCCCGGGGACTGAGGGGGGTGTTGGGATTGAGTCGGCTTAGTCTTAGTCTGCCTACATTTTTTGCCTTTGTGTGTGAAGTCTGTGAGTTCGTTAGGGTTCGACTTGACTACTGCGAGTTGTGCATCTTACTGTACCACTTGGGGAGCTCAAGGTCATTGTTATTAATTACTGTTAATAAGGTTGTATTGTTCACTTTAGTTACTGATTTGGCACAGTTTGTGTGCCAGATTTCCTTCCTAACTCAACCCTCTTATTTATCCAGGCTAGGTACTTATAGGACAATTCAGTTTCTCTAATTGACATGATTAGACTCCACAAAGAAAGAACCCGGACCAGCCCACCTAGGGATCAAACCCTGGACGATCTTGCTCTGAGGTGCCACTGCGACCCACTAATCCGCAATGTCACCTAAAAAAGCATGTTTAAATAAAACTATTAGGATGCTTATTTCAGTTTGTTTGGGAATAGTATAGTTCTGTCAGCAACAGTGCTTCACTACAGTTCAGAATAAGGCATGATTACATAATTCATCATTTCTATGGTCACCATGCTCAATGATTATTACTGAAAGGACAGACATCAGGAAGACTGAATATGTGATCATTTACCTGACTTTTAGTCTCTAAAATAATGATGAATGGGGAAAGAACTGTAATTTATTTGGTTCTGTTTAGCATGGCCGAACCCTCAAATTAAATCTGACTGTACTCTCTGTACTCCAGCGCTGTAGTTACACCGTGGTATTGTTGATTGCAGGGTTAAGGGGGTCAGTAGCGGGTAAGAACTGGGCTGTGAAGTGGAATTACCATCAGCCGGGTTCCTCGTCTTGTGTGGTAGTGCACAGAGAGGACGTTCCCCTCCAGTTTTTTTTCTTGGCAGCTGTTAAGACATAAAAATCAGCTGACACTGAGCTCTAGGTTTTATTACTTACTACTTATCAGACTTTTGTGTGACAGAAGAAAAATAACCATGTAGAATAAATATTTACAGTTTGAGTTCTGATAGCGCTTAATAATATGTTCCACTTCGATTATTCCAGTTCCATGCTAATTGCAATAAATGTGGGGGAAAACCGGGTCCCTTCTGTATGGAGTTTACATGTTCTCCCAGTGACTGTGTGGGTTTCCCCCGGGAACCTTCCTCCCAGTCCAAAAACATGCAGCCAGGTCCTCAAGTGTGACTGACAGAGAGAGTGAAAGCGAGAGAGCGAGAGAGATGTACAATCTTGACAGAGAGAGAGACAGAGAGAGAGAGGCAGAGAGAGTGAAAGCGAGAGAGAGAAAGAGAGAGCGAGAGAGAGAGAGAGACAGCGAGAGAAAGACAGAGAGACAGAGAGAGATGTCAAATCTCGACAGAGAGAGACAGAGAGAGAGACAGAGAGAGAGACAGAGAGAGAGAGAGATACAGTGAGAGAGAGACAGCGAGAGAGAGACAGAGAGAGAGAGAGATACAGTGAGAGAGAGACAGCGAGAGAGAGATACAGAGAGGGAGAGATACAGTGAGAGAGAGAGATACAGTGAGAGAGAGACAGCGAGAGACAGAGAGAGAGATACA
>JAYDZG010000009.1:21102967-21113454 GCA_034509265.1 Microcambeva bendego | reverse complement strand
GAGTGGGTATCTCCGAGATCCTCCATGACCTCTGATAGGACCGGATGTACCCGTATTCTGAACCTGCCCCTCTCGCCGGTTCCTTACAGCCCCTTTTTAAGTCATGCTGTCAGTTGTAGAAACAGAAAGAACCTTTTCTGTTGGAAATGTTCTTCCTACTACTAAATGATTCCTGGCACCGGCAACTCAGACTCAATCAGCTGATCTTCATATCTTTACAGGCTCTATTTACTGCGAGCTCTTCTCCCGTCTCTTCTGATAGAACTTGATCTATTGCCTTCCCCTTCAGCATGTGCTGTATAAGATTAAAAAGCTTACCTTTCAAGGCTGTAGCTACGTCTCTGATATGGATTTTTCATTGGGGAATACTGACAGAACATTGCATAGCTAATTGAGGTAAACATCGGCGTGGGGAGAGTGAGCTGCGTATGTGTTCGGTCAGGAGACTTTACGAAGCAGTACAAGACTAAAATATTTGCCGCTTCTTGACTAATAATACGAAACTCCATTTCATCCGGATGCCAAAAGCCAAGGCGAGTATGAGCGGAAGCTTGGAGCTTATTGGCACTCCTCCCATCAGTCATGCAACGCTAGCCAATCTTAGCTGTCTGAACCTCATGTGTATGGATGAGGGCACTTGGCACGTTCTCTATGTTTCATTGATCTGACATACAGAAGCACAGAGATTAGCTGCAGCTTAGAAAGTAATCTATTTTGCCAAAGCTTTTCTTTAACTCAGGGTTTTAAAATTCAGGAGTCCTGCCTGCTCCTCTTAATGCTCGGTGGTCCTTACATTTACATTTATGGTAAATAACAGTCCTCCTATGTCAAGACTCAATGCCAACTGGGTATTGAATCTTGAGGGTTGACAGTGGCTTGAAGGAGGGACCGTTTTCTCCTTGTGTTCTATGTTATGCTAACTATTCTGTTAGTAATGCCCACTTGTAATGATATAACAGGTAAAGCTGGTTGATGTCCTCAATACCAGATCAAGAGGATTAATGCCATGTTCCAGTTAGATGTCTTTAATATGCTAATCTATAATAGGAAATTAAAAGGTCACAGATCTACAATAGAAATTAAAAACACTAAAGAACTACTCTATATCTGGATTTTTAAAAACAATGCTAAAAACTATTAAATAAAATACATGAAAATTATATGGACAATGTATTGTAATTATTGAGCTCCAGTATTTAAGACACACCCACTGCTGAATGGAATAATATAAAAAGGATTATAGTCATGACTGGGTCTCTGTTCTTAAAGGGACGTTTATGTCCTCAACAGTCCATCACTTCAGAGTTTTATAAATTGGGAGTTTTTAAAACGAATCACTTGACTCTGCTGTGCTCTGAAGTTTACACTGATAACTTTGTTCTAAGTAATACGAATGTAAACTTTTGGAGCATCAGTGGTCTTCCATGAACCAATATTTAAAGCTTTAATTCCTAGGCAAGTTTGTATTTCTATCTTAAATTTATATTTATGTCTCAAATGTGCACATGTTCTTCTGCTGTTGAGCTACGGGAGGCCAAACATTTCCCCTGGATCAATAAATTGTCTGTCTGTCTGTCTGTCTGTCCGTCCGTCTGCTTATCATCTTTTGCTCTCGTTCTCTTTGTTGTGGGTTTTAAAGCTACTACATTTGCACTCAGCATTTGCATGGTTGTGGTTGGAACGAGGGGCGGGATAGAAACGTCAACGTCTTCTCATCCTTTTCTGTCACCACCCCCCCCTTCTCATTTTGCATCACTAATACACACTTGGAGGTCCCTGCTATCTGTGTAAGTCACAGCAGCTGGAGGTCATGGAGGAAGTAACAGCACGGGCTCTGAGCATGTCAGTCAATACCTTGTAGACGTCAAGAGTCTTTATATAGGAAGACTCCAAGGAAACGAGACGCCCTGCGTTTTCTCTAAGTGTGGAATGAAATTCAGTCTAATGATGCATCTGCTTTATGTCACCTTGCTTCCTTATGCATACCCAGTCCCTAATGAGTTGACTAGAAAATAAGGATCAGCAGGCTTACAAGCTTAGCTGGTTTTCTGTTGCCTTGTCTGTGTTGTTTTTTTGTGTATCAGAACCCCACACACTAATATAATTCATGTACATAAATAAAATATTTATTTCTAAACGATGTGGCCAAATTTGTGCCACGTATTAGAAATGGGAGCAATTTTATACATTGACATATAGCATACATCTATAATATGCACATATGAATGTCATATTTATTAGGGATGTAACGATACCCACGATGAGATACGGATCACGATACTAAGTTGATTATACGATTTTCACACAGACAAATTCTGACAAAGTTTCCTTACTTTATTTTCTCAGGAGAAATAGTGAAAAATACTTTTTATTCTTTTTATCTTTTTATTTATCTAAACAATGATTTCCCTTTTGTTTCTGAGATGAGTAAAAACAAAGCCAAAAACATAGTTCCAGCACCCTCTGCTGGTTAAGGTTAATTTAGATTCATCTTAAACGAATCACTGTTTCGAATCGTGCCCTACGTGAATCGATTCGTAACGATTGTGAATCATTACATCCCTAATATTTATTCCAATATAAATGGAAACAACATATAATACCTTATAAATATCAATTCCTTACATTGCTTAGTACATGTATGTACGTTTCATTCTGAGTATTTCATATACATGTAATAAATATATATACATAAATCTAGCGGATTCGTTTATTTTTTCCTTCTTTCAGCTCAGCAGATTTTTCACACCTGATGACCTTCCTGACACCCCCCACCCCTTTTATCCAGGCTTGGGACCGGCACTAGAGTGCACTGCTTTATGCATCGTTGGACATTTAATTTCTATAGAAGCCAGCAGGCCTCTCTTGAATGAGCTCTTTTGAGTGATCTGAAACAAATCTCTTTGGTTATTATTCTGGTTATGGAAATGTTTGGGGACTGACAGTACACCCTAAAGCAAACCTTTGTTGGGTATCAACTGTAAATAAGAATCCGAGCATTAGATTCAGACCAGACACGAGTGAAGCCAGCTCTTTTATGTATCTAGATAAGGATCTGTGCACAATCAGAGCTCGAGCAAAAGCACAAACAACTAAAATGAACCTGTGTTTATGTATCTATCTAGAGTGTACATTTACCAGAGAACATGATCTATCTTCCCCATAATAATAAAGCCTGGTGTGCAGTCAGAACCGCTTTAATAAATGAAGTGCCGTTCCAGGACATTTACCGTGGCTCCGTGGCAGGCATTAAAGAGCACGCTAATGAATGAGGTTGCCACTAGTTACTATTCTCTCAAGCATGAGTAAAGCATTTTTTTTTTCATTTTACAAGACCGTGAAGGGTGGGATCCTGTTACTCAGGGTGAATTTTGTCTGGAATTGAGAGTGGGCTTCTGGAGAGCACACATGTTGTTTACCCCAAGTACAAATACCCCCAAACTAAAGAGCTGAAAAACAAAATGCAGAACTACATTATACTGATCTGATTCTCACACTCACCCATATTTAGTTTTGAAAGAGTTAACCAGTGTTGTTCATGTCACCTGTCATAAAGGCTCTCTTTAGTCGCTTCTCTTCGGCTTTAATCAGCAGTAGAAACTAGACGGGTCACCGGGGCTACTCTGTTTCCTTTACTCTCTGTCATGCACTCGGGCAGCTGTGCATTTTCCCATGAACCCCAGCAAACTGAGCACATGTGGGTGTTGTCTCGGTTGGAAGAATTTCTTGTGTTGATGTGTGTACAATGTTAAGTGGTTTGGCTAATTTACACCAGACCTAGTAAGCAGTGGCAGCTAAGGTCCTTCTGAGTGTACCTTTAGCTGCCCTCTACCTCTAACACGTTGATCCAAAGTGACCTACAGTAATGTGATAAAATGCCCAGTTATTGCCTCACAGGCTTAACAGTGATCTTTTGATTATTAGTCCTGTACCTCAACTACTATGTAATCACATATATACATACATATATTTATTTATTTTATCGTTGATTTTACATATTTCGGTAAATCGGTAAAACCTGAACCCAACAATTTCTTACTATTTACTTTATAGCCTTATTATAAAGGTAATATGTAGAGTTTTAGAAGAGGTGCCAAGATAAAACAGCTGGATTTTCTTCTAGCATACCTGCACAGAGAGTCTGAACTCCCTGAGAGAGTCGAAACCATTACATGTTTACTTATAGTTTGCATGGATCTTGACTAGCTTGCAGCTAACTGGTATTTGCCAGGAAGTTTATTCAAAACTAACTAGTGAAGGTTCTGTTTTGAGTGAACTTTGTTCCGACTAGAAATCTTCATTTCTTTTTCGATGAGTGATGTGCAGTGATGGATGGTCTTGTATCAAAATTGCACTTTTTGTTGTTTGTCTCCATTGTTAGCATTGGTCAGCATAGAGATTTTACTTCTCCTGTAAAGTTTGTTTTTTGCAAAAATGTGTTTTTAATCAGACAGAGACGATGTAGAGGTGTAGAAGTGCCCTGCTCGTGAAAAGCTGGGGAACTAAAGAATGATCTAGTTAGCTATAAGTACAGAGCTTTTTTGTCTTGATCTTCCTTCTCAGACTGGTGTGTTAAAGGTAAGTGGTTGTAGGGTCAGCCGTCCATGTTTACACAATGAAATAGGATTTTATTTACAACTCCTAGTCACCCGTTTTATTTATGATCCCATCACACCGCTCCCAGAATTTGTTGTCAGCTATTATTATTAAATAACTGCCAGTGCAGTCATATTTTACTCAGGTTAATAAATAAGCTGAGATGATTAAAAGCTTTGTGGTGCAGAACTGTATTACCATATATCAAATTGCGGCAGTTTGGGCCTTTGGCACCATTTGTTTGGAAAAATAATTACCCCCGTATTGAATCCTTGTTAATAATTAAAGTGGTTAGCATTTGAAATGTGCTGCGTGTGATGAAGTTTGCCGGGAACGGTTTCTTATCTGTGGACAGCCTGGTAGAAAAAGAGTTTTTCGTTACCGGTAGATTTTTTGGTTCATTTACATGAAGACGTCAACCTTATTACTGTTTTGTGTGCAGCTGTTGGAAGGATTAGCACGAGGCCAAAACCATCCAGTCCAGCTGCATGTTGTTATGAGGACACAGAATGGAAGCTTCACAGCCTGAAGGGGCTTCGTCCAATTTACCAGAGAATAGATTGGATAGAGGAAAGAATGTTTAGAGCTGAATTGATGCTAGTTGTGGCTCGTCTCTACTCTGCGTATAGGCCAAACCTGTGTTATACACTAATCATCTTAAGTTATATTTAGGCTATATTTTTAAACAAACTTTTGTAGGCTAGCATTTAAGCTACTAGTATTCAGGAGGTCAGTGGTTCAAGCCCCACAACTGCCAGGTTGCCAACAAGTCCTTGAAGACTAAGTTTCTTAAGCTGTCTGTAGTCAGAGAAATGTTTGTAAGTAGCTTTGGAAAACACCATCCGCTAAATGTTGAAAATGGAGAGTTTGGTTCCTCACAAGGTTTCTTCCTGTTATTTTATGGACTTTTTTCTTGCCATCCTTTCTTTGTCTTGGTTTTTTGATCTGTTGGTCCTCGATTCCGTAAAGTTGCTTTAAGACAATGTCTATTGTAAAAAAAAAAACATACAAATAAATTTGACTTCACCAAGATTTCACTGATTTAGAAAGTGACACATTACATTAACACCTTCATGTCTGAATATATTTTCAATAATATATATAAAAATATATATTATTTGTGTTTTTACTGTCCACTCCAACATCCTACGTGCTTGCAAAGAGTTTTTAGGTTCATCCATGGTTACAAATTTGTTCCAATATTGCTGTCATAGTGACAGTGCATCCACAGCATTGTTTGTTAGTTTTCCTAATTCATTTACCATCATGTTAAGAGCCTTGCTCAAGGGCCCAACAGTGGCCTGGACGTGAACTCTCCACCTTTTGACTGATAGCTCAAAGCTCTACCCACTAGGCTACCACGGTCAAAACCTTAGTTATCACACACCAAACTTGTCATGGTTTGATAGTATACATAACATTATGAATGTTTTACATATGGACACTATGATAACTAATTCTGGTTCGTTTCACATCAGCAGATACTAAAGAGTAAAGAAATCCTGCCAAGTCTTGTTCCAACCGTCACGTTGACCTCACATTCTTCAGTTTAGCACTAAAGCATTTGCTTTATCATTCTCATAGATGATGATTGTGGAGTCATTTGTGTTTCGGGAGCCGGGTGCCGACCGTCCCTGCCGTCTGGATGGAGGAGAGGACATTCCTGTCGTCTTTATTAATCATGCGACAGTAGCCATGCTGCTGGGTGTCTGTGAGCTCATGTGTACGGGAAATTGTAGTTCGTGCCCTTCCCAGAATGCACTGATCAGCCCAATGACAAAACACAAAACCTAGAAACGTAGTAAAAGAAAATACAGATATTTATCAAGGATGCTTGTGTTTGCTTTGACAGTTTAAACTGTGCAGTAGGGTGTAGAGAAAATGGAAAAATAGGGTCCTTTCGTGCATCATCCCCACCGGCACCCCACGCCTTTCAGCTGTCTGTCTAATAGGTGCGATCCCCCCGGCACTCAAAAAAAGACCTCTCCACATCCCAATCAGTCTGCATCATTCACAGAGATCTCCATGGCAACATGAACACAAAGCGAGATTCCTGAAAGGGGTAGCTGGGGTGTCACAGATAGGAGAGTCTCTGGTGGGATGAGGCGAGTACTGAATGAATGTTAAGGACTCTTCTGTGATTCTGCAGACGACAGTAAGTGGAAACAGTCTGTTCTGATGTCCAAACCCAACGTCCTTGCTTTCAGCAAGTGTGCACTTCAGATGTCAGACTTCTTCATCTCATTAGCCACTGTGGGGACAAGAAGGTTCGGGGTAAAATTAGACGACCTGTCTTTGGGTTTTAAGGTTCTGAAAGTTCTAATAGCGCTGCGGTGTTGAAATTTTAGTCAGAGCTGGTGTAGTCTGGATCTGGTTTTAGTTTGTTAGCAGTTTCATGAATGATCTGAATGGTGCACCTCTGTGAAAAAGGAGGCTCATCTTCTTCAGGTTTTTATTCTAATCAAGCATCTGATTTCATCTTTAACAATCGTTAAATGCTTGCTAAATGGAATCAGCTGTAATTCCTGATTGGTTACAATTAGAACCTCCAGTCATTAATGGGAATGTAACGATACATGATATAAAAATTCTGGATTTGGGTTTTGTGTTTAAAAACGTAGCACCAACGACTTCTGCTGTTTAAAGTGAATATCAAGGCATCTTAAAAGAATCCCAGATTCAAATCGACACCCCAAGTGAATCGATTCTTCTTGGTGAATTGTTACATCCATCGATAGTCATTAAATGTTTGAGAAGTGGAATCAAATTTATTTTCCCTCTAGGAGACTACAAATAATAATCAAAATAATGACACTTCCTACTTTCAAACTCCTGCAGCATGTATCTCATAAAGGTCATGAAGTCACGTTTCCTGAACTGCTTGGTGTGAATATAAGGTGTGGAAGGCGCTCTTAACTGATTCAGGTATGAATCCAACCCTGCAGATCATCTACCCCATACATTCTGACTTTGTCAAGCCCAGCACTGATTTCAGTATGGTTCAGCTCTGTGTGTGAACCCTGTACTGTCAGGTAATAAGAAGCGGCCACATGCTGGACACGAGTCAGGGGGCTGGGCGATATCTTTATCTCTATAATCAATTGAAATTGACTTGTGAATATAAACAGAGAAACATCCAGGACAAAAGTTCCTTCACTGTTAATATTCACAAGCTGCCGTCTTTCAGAAATATTTGCTTCCAGGAGTCACAGCAGTTCCTTGATTGGGGCTTTAAGGACGACACGGAGGATTGTTTCACCGAGAAAACGGCAGCAGCAGAGAGTGATAGAGGCTGTGCTACTGAGAATATAAAAAACCCCTGAAAACCAATAAACAACCACAATAACCCCATTAACCGTGTATATGCGCCGTCAGCTGCTTCCAACATAAACAGAGCAGCCGATCGACCAGCAGCAGACGAAACCTAGAACAATCAAGTACTAATGTTTACCCGACACATGTTGCCTAGGTAAATGGAGCGTGCACTGCAGTGAGAAGATTACAGAAGAACTATAATTTAAAGTATGCTCTGTTCATTAAAGGCATTTCTTTGAGAACATTGTATTTTTTTTGCTTCACTTGATCATTAATGTGAGATTAGAAGTAATACAGTTTTATTTCTTATGAACGTTTACACTATTACTCAAATAAATCTGTTAGTTGAAAAACCGTAGCAGGTTTAGCCGATGACCTGATGATGACCAGGCTTAATCATGATCAGGATTCATTATTTGTCATATATACATACAGAACCAATCAGAAGTTTGGACACACCAGCTCATTCAGTGAGTATTATTTATTGATTTATTTATTTACATTGGTAGGAAGATGATTCTTAATTATTTCTGTACTGGGTGTGTTTCCAAAACCTAGTGAGCTGCCTTGCTGTCTTACTGCCTACGTAAGGGAACAATTTAAGAGGATTGTAATTAAACATTGTCTTTTGAATCAGGTCAATCGAACTCTTACTAAGCTAACACAGTTAGCATCATGCTATTCAATCTAATGAGATTAGGTGATACAACGTGCTTGCATGTCAGATAGCGTCTCGGTTTATCGAAAACATTTTAATTGTCACTTACAAAATTCGTATTTATACAAATTAAAAAGAAATAATAGTTATCTACGTTTGAAAAGAACCAAAGTCAAGGGTCCACTGTGTACTGTAATTAGTACTATTATTCTAACATAAGCACAATATCAACTTCTTAAATGATTTTAGGAACGCTCAAAAGACAAAGTGTAACTACTTTCTGAATCCATCCTGAGCCCTGTAGAACTGAAATGATCTTTATATCGTACTACAAGAATGGTCTGACCTAATCCCTTAACCAGCAGAACCACAGAGGAAGTTTTTTTACAAGGACGAACTTAAGACTCCCTAATGATCATTTATTCATCTAATGCTGATGCCACAAAAGCATCCTTCTAATAAAATGCTGAAATGATGGATCTTGCTCAGGCTTCAGGCCACACGTGCCCGTGGGACCGGCTTACTTCCTTTTTCTCTGCCTGACAGGAGCTGTGCATACCTACCATGACAGCCATCAATCATAAACCCTGCTCCTTTTTTTCCTCTCGCCGTGCTATCGACAGTCTCGGGTGAAAGGCGGCAACAGAGCTCCTCGCATTCCTAATGAGTTGCTTTGCCATAACAGGACCGTCTCCCTTCCAGCTCCGCTTCTGGAGGACGTTTCCTCCCTCACGCTTTTTCATTGTGTGATTTATAACGAGGAGGCTGGCTAATTATGTGAGCTGTGTACGTGATGAATTGTTCCCGAGGTAATTCAACGTGTTTATTCCATAGCTGATTGGAAATCGAAAGAAGAGAAATTAGATCCGTGAATATCCAAATCGGACGATTGGGGTTAAATAAAGCAGAAGTACATGAGTTCAAAGTCACAACAAGCTTCTTCCTCACATTTTGTTGTATGTGGCGTAGCATTAAGACCCCTGATAGGTGGAGTGAATACCTCTGATTATGCAGATGAACATCTAATCCTCAGAGCTGATGTTAGAAGCAGGAAAAATGGCCGAGCGTAAGGATTTAACAGTTTGAAGAGGGTCAGATTTTGATGGCTAGATGACTGGGTCAGAGCATCTCCAAAACTGCAGCTCCTGTGGGGTGTTCTCGGTCTGCAGTGGCCAGTATCTATCCAAACAGTAATAAACCGGCGACCAGGCCATGGGCGACCAAGGCTCATCGATGTACGTGGGCAGTTGTACTATTATCATGTCAGATTAGTGCACTTGACAGTCGTTTAGCATGCATGTCAGCAAACTGAATGGACCTTCACTAGTGGAGTCTACTGTTACATCATTAAACTGATTTAGAAGTATAATAATGTTCCAGAATATTCCGTGTGTTATTTTGTGTATGCAATGTTGGCGTTTATAATAAGCATAGAAGACCGATCAGGAAGAGATGAAAGAGAATATTTAATATCAGGCACAAATCAATATATTCTTATGAATGTTTTTATTAGTACCGAAATGCTCTGGAATGTAGTGAATAGACGAGTTGTTCTTGTAACATATTGGTGTCTCTGGTACAGCGTAATTTTTTAAGTGATGCAGGACCTACAATCCTGATCAGAATAAAGCAGTTTATAAAGCTAAGATGGACCTTGACCCTAGTTGTGAGTAACTTTACAAGTAAATTTAAAAGTCATTATTTCATCCCTGTGTTTACACGGTGGGAAGGTTCTGGGTTCGATCCCCGGGTGGAGCGATCTCTGTCCTTTCTGTGCAGAGTTTGCATGTTCTCCCCGTGTCCGCGTGGGTTTCCTCCGGGTATCCGGTTTCCTCCCACAGTCCAAAGACATGCTACCAGGTTAATCGGAGACACTGAAACGTCCTGTAGGTTTACCCAGCCGTGTAACTGGAAACAG
>JAYDZG010000009.1:21060150-21079749 GCA_034509265.1 Microcambeva bendego | reverse complement strand
GCAGGTGAATATTGTCACACTTAAGTCTGTATTGTCAGTCATTTTTTATTTAGGGAGATGAAGAAACTCTTAAATCTGGAAGTTATTTGATCTGTATTCGACGTCAGTATCGGATCAGGCCCAACTCTGATTAAAATAAAGTGACCACTGTGCTATTTTGTTTCAGTTATATCTAAGTAGGCTTCTCACAAGACGAAAATGTATGAGATGAAAGAGCATTGTATTCCAGGGCACTGATATTGTTCTTAAGTGATGTTCCAGTTATTTTCAAAGCTGTCCTGTAGAGTCGAGGTCAGAAGAGAATTAGAACATCAAATAAGAACAATACTCGTGTCCAAGCATTCATTGTTCTTCCGAATCTCCACAGACGTACTTTAAAGTATTTACAGTAATCTGCTTATTTAAAGAAGTCATCGTTCTCTTTCACTCCTTTTCTTTTTTGCAATTCCGGGAATAATAATGACAGTAGAGAAGGAGCTTAGAACGTGTCAGCATCGTCAGCATTTTTCCTGAGTGTATTGTGCGTTCACTGAGGACGCTCTCGAGAGACCTTGAAATGAAAGAGCGTGCCCGCGACGGGAGGCTATCCGAGGTCCCTCACCAAACGTAGTGCAGAGACAGCTCGTGTCTGGATCCCGCCCTTCCTTTTCGGCCTTGCTCGGCTTCTCCTCGCCAGTTCCCTTCCCCGTACGTCTCTCCTTCTCGCTTTCATTTCACCCTTCCCGCACTTTGGATTCATTTCTTAAAGCCGTAGTGGGGTGTAGATTGGACACGTCCACGCTCCGTCCGCTTCACATTGTTTATTGAAAAGGCAGCCTGGGTGCTCTGACCTTAGATGCTTCGCCTGGCTGGGATGCCATAAATATTAAACTTGATCTCAGGGGAAAGAGAGACTCAGGTACACAGAGCTTAGAAAAGATAAAGACGGCTTTCATCTGAGAAAAAGAGAGGCAGGGGACTGGAGAAACCTGAGGAAAAATACCCAGCATGTACCGCTCTGCCTGTACTGTGTTGCATTAAGATATTTAGTGTACAATCCTAATTATTGGAAAAAGATCAGAATCAAGGCATCGTAAAGGGCCGGGCAGCACATTGTCACACCAGTGCTGAGATTCTAAACTCTCTTTGAAATTTAGTGTCGCCACCGGTCAGCGAGGTGCCATCTAGTGAACTGTAAGGACCCTGATTGGCAGTAGAAGGCCTGTATGGGTGATCTAGGGTATCAGAGGAGGCTTGAACAATACACCGACCTTCAAATCAGGGATCCCCCAGTAGCGGAAGACAGATAGACTGTGTTCAATTGGGAGATAAATGTGGAAGGGCGTACTTTGTCCATTTTATGGCTTCATGTCTCATATAGAGAGCAGTTTTAAGTTACTGGACCAGTAAGCAGAAGGTCCACCTCTGCCAGGTTCCCACTGTTGGACCCTTGAGCAAAACCCTTAAGCCTCAATTCCTTACACTGTACACTGTTTAGGTAAAGCATCCACTAAAGCTGAAATTATAAACATATTCATGAGCTGTCCCACTTGTTTTTGGATAGTCGTCAGAACCCCTGCTATCCTGACCAGGACAAAACATTAAAAATGATCGAATGAACGTCTCGGAGGCTTATTCAGGAGTCCACATGGCACCGAGAGATGAGTCTGTTGCTCTCTGTAGTGAAGGTCAGTGGTGATGGATGCATCCTGACATGCCCATGTGTGATGTCAGAGCTTTGAATAGCAGCTGTGTGTGTGTGTGTGTGTGTGTGTATACAGTCAGCATCAGAATTAATGGCACCCTTGGTAGTGATTGGTAAAACATCATGGAAAAT
Source organism: Microcambeva bendego (assembly GCA_034509265.1). Taxonomy (NCBI): domain Eukaryota; kingdom Metazoa; phylum Chordata; class Actinopteri; order Siluriformes; family Trichomycteridae; genus Microcambeva; species Microcambeva bendego. Next base: position 21,077,933 of record JAYDZG010000009.1, on the reverse strand, counting down.
TGTCTCCACACTAAAACCAAGTTTTAACAGGAACAGGTTTATAGTGAGGCGCTCGGGTGGTGCTCCAGTGGTGATGTCAGTCTGTCAGGTGTCTACATGCAGATGTGTCCGAGGATGGATGGCTGAGGACCCATGGTTGAAAGGCGTCCTGTCCTGCATTCACTGCATTACCATAGAGATAGTGTGAAACCAGAGCCTCCACGACCATGAACACTAAAATAAAAAGAAAGGAAATGTGTGTTACAGCTGTTGGCATTTCTGCTTTTGGTCATTCTCAATTTCCTAAAGAAAATCTGTCTGTCTGTCGAACTATATCTGTCGACCTCTGTCTGTCTGTTTTTCTGTCTGTCTATCTATCTGTCTGTGTTTCTGTCTCTGTCTGGTTAACTATGTGTCTATATATCTGTCTGTCTGTCTGACTGTCTATCGCAGAGCTCTTCTGGGATGCTTGATAATCTGTCTGTCTGTCTGACTGTCTATCACAGAGCTCTTCTGGGATGCTTGATAAGACCAGAAAATGAAGAACGAGGAGTCCGAGTGTGCTCTGTGTTTGGTTTGTGATTGATTCAGAATATTGAAAGTAAAACATAAAAGTAACTGGAAAATTTGGAAAATATCACATCATGCTATCCAAATGTGTTTCATAAACTACTGAGAATGCAGAGGTCTAATGTGGAGCAGTAAACATTCCACTAATCATTTCTGCATTTTGGACAATAGCCTGGAGTGAAATCGTGTTGTGCAGACGTGTGTGAGCTCACACTCACCAGAAGTGCTATGTTAGCAGCTGCTGGCCAGTTTTGCATACGGCAGTCTCTGCAGATTAAAAGTCAGAGCAGATCAGAGGACGGACCACGGTTTGAATATGTGGTAGCAGCACGTCCGGACACTTTGACTTAGACTGTGGGCATATGCCCGGCCGGCACAGAACAATGGTGATGGGTTGGCTAATTCATTGTGCACTTCCTGTCTCAGAACAGCGTGTTCCGCCAGCATTGCTGTTCTAACCCGTCGCTCGGGTCCCGGCTCATCGTATATTCAATGCGCTATGGATTTGCACTGCGAGAGCGGTGATGGATGGGTACCCAGCTGTTCCTAGTGGCTCTGAGTCTCACACGGTCTCCCAGCGTGGTGCCCCGGAGAGAGCATACGACCGAGTGGAAATTCACCTCAACTCAAGACTCGCCCCCCGTAGGTTTCCCGAATGCTCATCGGCTGAGAAGTGGCTGTAATTTACATGAAAACATTAGATCTATGGAAATGAAGTGGCCCAAACATTCATCATCATTGTGTACTAGTTACATTTAAAATGTTTTTTGTTTCCTAGGTGATAGATGCTGGATTTAAGTTCCGTTGCCTCGGTTTTGTGTTACTGCAGTTATTTCAGATCACCACTGAAGTGAGCTTCAGATTCAGAAGCTAATAAACTCTAGAATAGACCTAATAACCATGAACTGCATCAGTGGCACAGCATTAAATTACTGGTGGGGCGCTCGCTCATTACTGGTTGGGGTCCAGGATTCAAATCTGAAGAAGGGCTGTCAGACATCTATATATAGACATGATTGACCGTGTCTGGTGGCTCCTTAATACATGGGCATCCAGTCCATGGTTTGTTACTGAATTGTGCTCAGAGATTCTGGGAAAACAGCACCCACCTCGACCCTGACCAGGATAAAGCAGTGGTGAAATAGGAATATAAATGAATGAAATATGAGATAAATTCATGAATTTCCAAAGAAAAAAAAATGTATAGTGAAAACTTATGTAGCCTAGCAGGTATGGTGCTGGACTAGTAGGTCACTGGTTCAAGTCCCCTTCACTGCCAGGTTTTTACTGTCCCTTAACCCTCAATTGATTTGACAATATACTTTGATAAATGCTAAACATGTTAATCTATGATGAATGAAAGTCCACATGGAGCGATCCATTTCAGGACAGTTTGGGTTAGCCAATCCAACTTCTGCCCTTCCATACAGGACCAAGCCCTCCATTCCACCCAAAAAACAATATGAACACAATTCAACTGCATGCATAAAGCTACCCGGCCACACTAGTTCCTGTTATCATGTGATCTGTGAAGTGAAGTGAAGTATCAGTACAAAACAGATCCTGGACTCAAATTCAGATCTATTTTCCAATCAGGTCATTCGACCACTGATCTCAGTAATGGTGTGTCTGTGCACCGTAGTAGTACACGTGGTAATCGTAATGGCACACACAATATACATCGAAACCATGATTCACAAACTTTTATTTCCATGTCTGGACAAATAAACCACTAATGATCTCTTTCGAGTGACTGATCTATTGTGGTTCGTAGAAAGCTTGGCTGCTCTTTGTGTTTGTGTCCTTTACTGACCTTCTGCTTCTGTGTGTTTGTGTTCCAGAGCACCAGAGATCATCCTTGGCCTGCCTTTCTGTGAGGCTATAGACATGTGGTCCCTGGGCTGTGTCATCGCTGAGCTTTTTCTGGGCTGGCCGCTTTACCCCGGCGCATCTGAGTACGATCAAGTAAGAAAATCTGCAAATGTATTCGACGGTGACGAAACGTTGGTGGTTTAGTCATTTTAAGTGAAAAAGAAAAAGTTTAACAGACACGTTAGAAGTTATTTTTTACAAGATTTTATTTAATGCATTTGTTTAAACAATTCTATCGATCAGTAGAACTTATTTAAAGTTTTAACAAAGTAAACGATTAATTCCACTACTAATAAATTCATTATAAAAAGAAGTCTGGTGTGTAGCTCGCTCAATTTTTATATTGCTTATTCAGTCAGGGTTGCGAAGATGGAGCCTATCCCAGTTTTTAATGGACGTAAGGCACACAGAAACACCCTGGATCCCAGGGCACACACACAAGAGGAGAACATGCAAACTCCACACCGTGCTGTCTGGAGATCGAACCTGGTACCTTCGTGCTGTGAGGGCTACACACTTGGCTATTGTGCTGCTCACTCTCACCCCCCAGGAGCTTTTATTTTGTAATAGTGAAATTTTTCCCACTCTTCCGTGCTGAAAATGTTTATTTCTGAGAGGATTTCAGTTGTCTTGAGGTCAGGGTACTGCTGGGCCTTTTCAAGAGCTTCAGCTTGACTTTATTGAAGCGTGTGTTGATTTGACTGATCAAGAATAATAAGCTCATGTCGGGAACTTTTCCCTATATGTAGCAAATTTAAACAAAATCTATGTGATGGATGAGACATTAAGTAAGAAAATGAGATTCTTCCATGCCAGATAAATTCCTGTTTATTTGTTGAAGTCAGTTCTTGTAACAGGACAATAAAGAAAGAACACCATCATGTTTCATCGTGCACCAAAGTACTTTTGTAAACTGTTAGCTTTAGCGGTTGCTACAGCATTGTAATAACAGTACTGACATTTAAACTTTACTAGTGATCAGTTACCTCGTTCGTCCTTTAAAACTCATTGAAACATAGCCAGTCGATTCCGTTCTTTTGTGCCTGGTAAACAGGTTGTTGTTTGAAAATGTGTTTTATTGTGTATTAAAATGTTTATAAGTAAGTGAGAAATGGTATTTCCTGTCGGGCATCTGCTGTGGAGTTCGAGCCCGCAGCGAAGGCTCTCGCTCAACAAATGACCATAAAAACATCCCTCAATTACACTGTGTGCTCCAGCGAGAGAAAACAAAACAGAGCCTTAGCGTGGCTGCCGTTCCCACAGGTTTTCTACAGAGCGGTGGGGTTGGGTCTGCTTACTCTGAGGCTTTCATCTTGCCCAGACTACTCCGGAGCACTGGACACATGCCACGAGCGGCCCAATTAGTCCACGGCTCCTGAGTGAAGTGTTCTCTTAAAACACAAAAGCAAACCGGGAGGAAAGTGGAGGGTTCGAATTCTATGGTAAACATTTAGCTCTGGACACCACTTTAATACTTCAGGCTGAAAGCGCTCATGGGAAGTCTTTACCACAGAGCGGGTCTGTTTCTAATCAAAACTTTCAAAAGAGGTGAAATCATGCACAAGTTTTAAAAAAGTCTCATTTTATTTCCCAGGGTGTAAATTAAGCTCACACTGTGATCAAGGTTTCGAGAGCGGTGGGGGCTAAAGCTCAGGAGAAGAGGCACTGATTGGCTGAGCAAATCCAGAATGCGGGGCAGATGATAATTGTGAACGTATCCATCTGTCAGGCTCCTGCATTTAGACGTCTTTCAAGTGCATGAAGGATATTTTGTGTAATTGCAGCTCTCAGGTTGGATTGGAATTTAACCTGGTAGAGATATTTTCTTCTGAAACTCTTTACTCCATTTCTGAATCTATTATGTTGGGGATTTAGTGTAGACGTTGGAACTGAGATGATGACATGGAGTTTCAAAGCTTATTGTCAGACCTTCACAGCAATAGATCTAAAATGAATCCAAATCAGAATTAATAAAGATGAATTACAAAATCTTTATTTCTAATTGAAGTGACTATGTTACCCACGGTGACAAAGCCCTGTTCACCAGAAGTTAGCAAGCAAAATGTTAGAGCGCGCTCTACCCCACCACCAAAACATGGATTATGGGATTTATTCCAATGTCGCCTACTGCTAATATGAATCCAGAGACCTGCAGAATTAATGACAGGGTTTATTAAAGCTGGTTTAGTGGCTTATTGTGGCATAGCACCCTACTTATTTGTCCCTACACAAACCAGGAGGGTTGTGTCAGGAAGGTCATCAGGAGTAAAAAACGAATGCTGAATCAAAAATGCAGCTCACGATCTGTGACCCTTAATGGGAGCAGATTTACACTTCTTCTTATTTATGATCGAAAAAACGACATTGACAATGTTTTTTCTCTCTTTTTTTCACAGATTCGATACATTTCACAAACACAAGGCTTACCAGCAGAATATCTACTGAGCGCAGGCACAAAAACCACCAGGTTCTTCAACAGGGACGCAGAGTCCACCTATCCACTCTGGAGACTGAAGGTACACTTACATCTTTAGTCTCACACACTAGTCACAGACTCAGTTCCTTTCTGTTGTAGTGGCTTGTTTTTGGACAGACTTATAGTTTGTCTTCAGAAGAATGTCTGGTCCTGATATCTCTTCCTAAACCCCTCACTTAGTGTCCTAATGGAAGCAGAATGGATTTAGCGTAAGATGATTTGGCAAATGGGTAAAAAAACGGACCCTTGTCACTGTGGATCCTCCCACCAAGCACCCAGCAACACCAAACCCTGCGCTCCACTTCATGACTGTATATGATTCATAATGCCATAAAGTCCGTCAGAAGCTTTGAGTGAATGTCGAGAGATGTCAGTAGGAGTTGTGGGGAGCTTTAGCGCAGCAGCAGAATTAGCTTAGCTGCTGAAAGCATTGAAAAGCTGTGTACTTACATCTGCTGTTCAATCATTAGCATGTGTCAAAATCAGCATTGAATGAGCCACACCCTGATCTCTGGGCCCCTCCACGTCCTGTACTAACCAGGGTCCTTGCACAGCAGTGAAGACCCCATCCACTTTTCAGTCCAGTGTTTTCCCACTTATTTACATTTATACCATTTAGCAGACGTCTCGACTTACAGAAGAGCTTCCATAGTAAACATTACCATACTCTAGTTTAAGTAGACAACAGTACAAAATCATTTGTATAACTTTTTTTTTGTAACTGTCATGTCACTAAAGCTTCGTTTGAGTTTGTGTCAGCTCAAGTTCTTGGTGAAGCATCTGTCCAGGCACTGCCAATCATGCCCTCTAGGGGTGCCGGACTGCCCCATAGCAGAGCTGGGTTTCGAACACAAGATTATCCCGCTGCACCACCTGGGTTAAAACACTAACTAAATCAAAAAGCATTCAGAAGTATGGGGTTGACTGAAGCTCTCTACCTTAACAGACACCAGAGGATCATGAGGGAGAGACCGGCATTAAGTCTAAGGAAGCCCGCAAGTACATCTTTAACTGCTTGGATGATATGGCACAGGTAAGCACAAACAGATTCATTCTTGTTATTTAAATGACGGGTCTCGGTGGTTTGGAGTTTGCATGTTCTCCTCATGTCTGCATGGGTGTACCCCGGAAGCTTTGGTTTCCTCCTACAGTCCAAAGACAGTCAAACAAGGTCAATAGTAAATAAAACATTGTTCATGTGTGTGTCTGATATAAAAGGAATCTTGTGTATCCAGTGATTTCCTGTTCTGTCATGAATGTAGCCAAAGTGTGTAAAACATGATGTTAAAATCATAATCAGCAATATATTACATTCATTTATTTTAGTTAACTCTAAACTCTTAACTCTTTTCTGACAGTGATACAAGCCTCACTGCATAATGGGATCCGAATTTACTCTGAGTTATTTTACCATGAAATCAGATAGATTCCTGAAAATGACGTAACGAGCTCTGAGAAGCTTGTGGTTCCAGCACATTATCTTCTCTCAGGTCAGAACCTCTGACATTATGTTCTGTGGTTTATATTTGTAGTGAGCCGGTGCTTACATGGAAATTCTCAGCTCTGGTTCTGTACAGCGAGTGACAAGAGCTCCCCAGGGGTACTGACTCCAGACGGACAGACGAATAAAGACGAAGCCCAAGCTTATATAAAAAGACAAAATGTTGATATTACAGGGTGATTCAGGTTTCGGTTTGGACGGATGAGCAGTGAGATGTTTGGGATGTGTACATGGTTTGTGTTATGGATGACCGCTTGAAGGCTTAAATGCTGGGATAACTGCCCAGGAAGTGGACGAGCTGAGCCTGCTCTCTATCCACAGAATGACAGGAAATGCTGAGATATATTGAGCAAAGGACATCTGGAATAAGCACACAGTTAAGAGAGCGACCAGATGAAAAAATAATTTAGTCTTGCTTGTTCTTAGACTGTCTCTGGATTGACTGGCACATTCTAAGATAATCAAGAGTTTTTGACCTTCGAGATTTTTATTTACTTCTAAAATTCATTTTCACCCATAGGAGGCATATTTGATTAGTCTTACTGACCACACACACACACACACACACACACACACTCACTTGCACAGTGTTATCCAGCCCAGTCTGGAAATACAACCATCAACCAGCAAAACAAAAAATAGAAATCTGTGACAAAATCAATGGCTGTGTCCAAAATCGCATATTTAAACACTATGTACTACATTCAAGGCAGGCACACTGAAGGGCGCCCAGTGTTAAAATAATGCGAAATAACATAAAGTGGAAACTTCTAACAGGAGCAGATGGGCGAAGGTAAAAATATTGTCATATTGTCTACAATGATGAGTATTATTTTTAACATTGTACCATGTAAACCCGGCATTTTAAGTTCTATACACATTGTAGGTGTTACAATGTGTGTTTTTAATTAGTAGAATTATTTATCTGTGTTTATTTTGACCGCTTTCAGCTGATAAAGATCTCAGTCTTGGCGCCAGACGCATTCCAGAGTGTCTCTGTGAAGAGTCGTTGGTAATAATGCAAATATTTAAAAATATCACAAAGGTGCAAGGTTACCCATATTTTTACCGAGGCCGGTGACAAGTTGATAACGTATCTGTCTGCTCGGCTTCCTGGGTAAATTCCTCTTTAAAAAAATAAATAAATAAACAAATTATTAAACAGTGAAGAAAATGTTCCCTCCATTAAAAAAGCACAGGTGCTGAAATATTTCATACATTCACTTTTTAATACAGCACATTCTTACACTACAAAGCTGATCGTGAGTATTTTTCCAGTTCCAGAGTACAGAATCCTGAAGGAATTTGATTCTGTAAAACCGATTTGATTTCTTCTGGATCCGTTCTGAAGGAATTTGTCTTCGAATAGAACGCCTGTGGCTCATCTGATCCCAGGCACCTGGTTGTGAGCCGAGTGGTAACAGCTGGTGTGGGTGGTAAACTTGATTCTCTGTCTGTCACGTGCAGGTGAATGTGAGCACAGAGCTGGAGGGCAGCGACATGCTGGCGGAGAAAGCAGACCGGAGAGAATTCATCGACTTGCTGACCAAAATGCTGACCATCGATGCAGATAAAAGGATCACGCCTATCGAGACGCTTAACCATCCCTTTGTTACCATGGCACACCTGCTGGACTTCCCCCACAGCACACAGTGAGCCTCCAACAGCAGCTACACACATGTAGTGATGGAAGAACCTTTACATAATGGGAATCCTTTCGGCTGCTCCCAGTAGGTGTCGCCACAGCAGATCGTGGTCCGCAATATCGATCTGGCAAAACATTTTTTACACCGGATGACCTCCATTATGCAACCCTCCTATTTATCCAGGCTTGGGACCGGCATAACAATGCACTGTTTTGTGCATCCTAGTGCCCAGGGTGGTGCCCAGTCTAGCTCAACGTGGTGAACACTTTCACTTTGTGCACTGAAGTAACACAATCAAGTAACATAAGCAATGCATTGCGGGGCATCGAACGAGCCCTGAACCCTCACCCCAACCCAGTCGTCATGTCTGTGTGTAGTGAACGGGCTATGGGCAGGAGGGGGCGAACACACGTGGAGATGGTTAATCAAAGTTTAATAATATCAGAAGCATTAAACCTGAAACAAGGAGCAGCTGTGAATCATTAGCTTCATTGACCAATCAACCATGTGCTCCATGAGAGGCTGGATTTGTACATTTTTATTGAAAGTCACTTTTTTATTAGATTTATTCATGTTTTGATTATATTTCCTAAAACTGAAATAATGATTTGGCAATACGAATGTCCATATTTTATCTTGGTAATGTCCTCTCATAGATTGTTGCTAGATGTTCTCACAAAGCACATTTTAGAAACTATTTTTATGGATAAAGTTTTGTTAGAAATGCTCATATTTGTCATATATGTGATGGTCAATGTGATATGAATTACATTTATATGAAAACGTATTTCTTTATCATTTCCTTCAGTGTCAAATCCTGCTTCCAGAACATGGAGACCTGTAAACGGCGTGTGAACGTGTATGATGCCGTCAGCCAGAGTAAAACTCCGTTTATAACACACGTAGCTCCCAGCACTTCCACCAACCTTACCATGACGTTCAACAACCAACTCAACACTGTGCACAGCCAGGTCAGTTTCTATTCACTCAAAATACTTACCACAGACTTTATAGAAATGTTTGTGTGTGGCCGAGACAGACATTTCTAGATCCTGCTGGCAAAATTCTTTCCAGCTGTAAATAATAAATATTTGCACAGACTCGTTTTTTATATAAATTTAACAATGCTGAATTACCAAACTTCCAACATCTGCTTGTTGTATACTGCGTGGGAATGACTAAATGTGTGTGTGTGTGTGTGTGTGTGTGTGAGAGAGAGAGAGAAAGTACTGAGTAACTTTGACTGAGTCATGAATTTTAATACACCATTGAGTCCTGTTATTGACCACCAGCTAATATCCAGAGTAACCAGTGTGTGCAGTACAGATAGCAGCTAGATGGGCTTGGAGGGACTCAATAAGGTCCTATTAGGTTGTCACAGGTATCATGGGCCATGCTGACTGCAGTGCACCCCACAGCTCCTTGAGTGGGGATTGGGGATCCATCCATCAAGGTGGTCCAAGGTGGTCCAACAGATGCTCAGTTGGCTCAAGTCTGGGGAATTAGGGGGCCAGGGTAGTACTTGGAAGTCTTGCTCATGCTCTTCCAGCCAGTGTGGGATCCCATCCACATGTATAGGTGTACATGATCTGCAAGGATCAGTTTAGAGACTTCCCCACCTTATGTACCCACCAAGCCAGCTCAGGAAACACAAAATTAGGAAGTGGTCATAATAATATGGCTCGAAAGTGTAGTGTTATAGATGTGATGTAAGAAAATACTATATTTTAGTGATTTATTACATAAACAAAATGGATCCCGCCCCTCTCTGTCCCTGCTCACACGGCTCTGTCCTGAGTGTTCTTGCTGGGGTTTGAAGCATGTGACGTGTGTGATTGCGAGCGGGTCTGAGGCCTAGTTCAGGTTGTATTAGCCGGCTGCCAGATGAAGTGTTTATTTGGTTTGATGAATGCCACAGTGGCGTATTGATTAACTCTCTCCCCTGGTGATCGCCGGCCACACTAAACAGAGAAAATGAAAAATGAAATGCTCCGCTCAGATTTCCCCCCATGCAGGCTCTAATGAAAAGGCTGTAATTAGTAGCAATGGCGTGAAGTGAAACAGAATCACCTTAACACTAAATTGAAGTAAAGCTAAAGTCAATGAAGCTAAACTGTTTAAAACCGGGTTTGAAGCAGGAAATGTTAACCAAGGACTTGGATGTTCTTTTCAATGTAGGCTTCATCGTGGGCCGTTGATTAATATAAATCTTTCTTCAATTTTGCATTGACTCGTGATGCTGTAAACTGCGCCCGGGTGGAGCGGCGAGATTATCTACTAGCACACCAGCGCAGAGAGTCGTGTTGCCACCGGCTGACTGGACGCCACATTAGCCATTAAAATTCACTGTAGCGCCGGTCCCAAGCCCAGATAAATAAAGTGTTGCATCAGGAAGGGCATCCGGCGTAAAATGCCAGATAAATAAGGCTGATCACCTGATTGTTCACACACGTTACCTACCCAGTAAACTGCTGGTAAATTCCAGTGTAATTTGTGAAATATACTTTAGATGTTAAAATCCTGAGTATCTTTTTTATTTCAGTAAAACAGTGTACTCACTGTGACGGTGTAGATGAATAAAAATGAAATAGCAGATAAAACATTTCTGAATCAGACAGAACAAAGTGCTCTGTAGAGGAACGAGGAGCAGGCTGAGCTATTTGAAGAGCTTGTTGCTGAACACTCGGTGCTCAGATGTGTGTGGGTATGACTAATTACAGCTCAGAGTAAAGAGGAATTATTATCAGCTGCTAATGACACTGGGCAAGATCAATGTGCTAGCATGAAATGTAACACAGGCGTATTGATGGACACATTCCCTTCCTCTGTCTCTCACATCCAAGGTCAGCGGTCAATACAGCGTTTTATAGAACAGCACTTGTGCTTATTCTGGCCGTATACTAATACAAAAACAATACATCTGTGTTAGTAGATGATTTTACAGAGCATTGTGAAATCAAACATCAGACAGGCTGGGTGTCTACATGAACAGCGATTGGCTGTTGTTCATCAGCCGGACCAGGGTTCATCCTAACTGATGCACTTACCACCTCTGCTGATTGAGTCGAGAACGAATGTGTACACGGTGGGAATCTCTGTACACAAAGCTGATCCACGTATGAACGCACCTTGTATGGGTGAAAAGATGCAGCTGGTTACTGGACAGATGTCGGGTGGGGTGTCAGTTTTGCTGTTCTCAGTAAGGGCACAGATCAGGATCAGTAGAGAGGAAGCAGAGTGCAGTTGGATAATTGGAAACGCTACAGTCAGGAGAAAAAAATCTTTCTGAATCCACTGTGTACGTAAAAGAACAAAACCAAACCTTGTAAAGCTTTTTTTGGCTGGATTGCGCTTGATAAATTAAGAGCAGTGAATGTTTCCAAAGGTAGTTACACACGCTACGTATCGTTTGAAGTCAAGCTAAGTATTTCTTGAGTTACACCAGGGTGTTATTAAGAACACATAAAATTCTAATAGCTGTGTGAGAGTACACGACCCAAACATGAGCTAAAATGATACCTGGTGCACAAAGCAAATACATTTATATAACACGCCGGGGGAAAACGTCCTGGACAGACTCGTAAATGTAAAATAGTGGATTTGTAATTTCCAATGACCACCAGGTGGACAGAGTCCGGACCGCTCAGGTGGAGCAGTGGTAAAACACTCTAGCACACCAGAGATGAGATTTCGAACACATTCGAAGGTTGGGTGCCTACATTCATACAGACCCTCCTTATCACTGATGCAACCATGATGCGTTGATCAGTGTGTGCCTCTCTGTTTACAAAAAGGATCTGCATATGAACTCACCTCATGCAGGTGAAAAGATGCAGTTGGCTACTGCACACGTCAGAGGGGTCCATTCACAGTTATTGGATTACTAGATCGTAGAAAGAATTTGCAGGGGGTGTAAAAAAAAAGAAGAGGTTGCTTGCAGTGTAATGTTTTTAATGACTTTTTTTATTTTATCCAATAAATATAATAATATTTTTATATTAATAAGCAACTAGTCACATTGTCGTAAAGTGCTGATCAGTCTCATCTATAGGTAGTATGACAGTTATAATTTAAAGCTACTTACTACAGTTTTAAAGTTAGTTTATTAAAGATTAATTTTCTTCCGTACAATTAAAAGTCAGATCGACACGTTTAGACCAAAATGCATGTTTTCAAATGTTCATTGTTTTAATTAGCAGCATCACATTTTTTTACATTTTGAAACATTTATGTGCTTCATCAATAAAACCCCTCAAGCTCCCATTATAATTTATGTATTTTTATCATTTATGATTTAATACCTTGTCTTGCATCCCACATTGCTGCTCCAGTCCATACCACCGCCCTCCCTGAACACCCACCTCTCATGCTTTTGTTCGTTTGTCTTTCTTTCTTTCTTTGTATGTTGGTTCCATCGGTTCCTTTAGGCCACCAACCTGGTTCCCTCCTCCACAAGTGCCACCCTTTCCCTTGTCAATCCTGATGTGTCAATACTAAACTACCAATCTGCACTCTACCAGCCTTCCGCAGCACCTATGGCTGCCGTGGCACCCAGGACCGTGCCCCTACAGCCAGCTGCCCCACAGCTCTGCGCCACTCGGCCCGACCCCTTCCAGCAAGCTCTGATCGTCTGCCCACCCACCTTCCAAGGTGAGAGTCTTATTTCAGAAGTTAGAAGAAGTTAGAAATTGTATATTTAAGATGAATAAAGATCTCAAACTGCAGTAGATTATTTAATATTCTTTTCAATTGCATTACACTTCCCCAGCTGACACACTCATGCAGTATCGAGTCAAGTCAATTTATTTGTGTAGCGCTTTTTACAACAGACATTGTCACAAAGCAGCTTCACAGAGTTTAGGACCACCAGACCAAAAACCCCCGCCGACCGCATCACCTGAACAAGACGAGTTTATTTGCAGATCAGCTTTGTGTACAGAGAGACACGCCCGGTCCACATTATCCCTCATGTTTTTCAGTTTTGGTATTTATTTGTTGTTTTTAAGGATGGATCAGGTTAGTGCGTGTGTATCACCAGTAATTAGCAGTAATGTGTAACCACTAGATGTCTTACAGAATAAAATGTACAGACTGTTGTTTTGTGTCCTCAGGGTTGCAGGCGTCCCCCTCCAAACACAACGGCTACTCGGTGCGGATGGATAACGCTGTTCCCATAGTTACTCAGGCCCCTGGTGGTCAACCTCTACAGATTCAACCTGGCCTTCTCACACAGGTAACCTCAGCATCACAAACAAAACATCCCAAGCAAGTTTAATCCCTTCGCCGCTCACAGAGAGTTTTGGAGATGGGTTATGAGCACTTCACCTCCTCTGACGTTTATATAATAGCTTTGAGCGTGTACGCTGGTCTCAGCTTGTTTTACCAGGCTGGTTCTGTCTCTGCTGAGGCTCTTGTTTTTTATTCTCTGGAGTGGGAGCTAGTTATGGTCTGATGGCCATGATGGAGGCTAGCTTTCAGCCAGATCTCTGAATGCTGACTGAGTTTTTACCCTCAGGGAACAGAATGCAGGTCCTGCAGTGGACTGATGATGTTTTGCCTGAACTTCTAGTTCAGAGATGGAATCTGAGACGTTTTAGTAATGTGATGATAATGATGATGAGATTTTGTCACAAACAGGCTGCCAAGCAGTAATTCACATCTAAGAAGCTAATAATGTGTTATCAACTCTGTTTCTAATTAGCATTTTCAAAATGTCTTATTTACATTTTCAACAACATTTAGAAAGCGTTTTATCCAAAGCGATGTACAGCACAGTATACAGTCTGATCAATGAGGGTTAAGGGCCTCACTCAAGGACCCAACAGTGAAAACCTAGTAGTGGTGGGATTCGATCTGGCAACCTTCCGATTACTAGTCGTGTACCCTTATTAAATGAGGAAGGTACAGAGATCTGTTGCTTTCTCTCTGGTGGTGGTAGCAGTGCCCAAATAGGACAAAATACGTAGAAAAGAATTATGTATCCTAAATGTAATCATGTAAATGATCAATCAAAAAACATGTCCCCAAATCACAGCCAATCAGCAGCAAGGAGAAATGAATAACGCTCCTGGATTGGCTATTTTCAAACCTCCAGCCTCTGATTACGGGAGTATCTTCACATTTTTCCTCTATAGTTGCTTTCATATGGAAATATAGCTGAATGTACATTAATGTTTATGTTATAAATTAGTACATTATATTGTTCTTAATCATTTCATGTATTAAAAAATTACAGAGGATATTTTGGAAGTCTTTTTTTCCCCCACAAATTTACCTTAAGCAAAGAAGTTTGCAGTGTCATGTCCCTCATTAAAAAATTTATTAGCAATATTAAATTGCAATAGACAAAATTCCCAGCAATGGTAACTGCAAACTTTAAAATATTATATTAAATTGTGAGTGGAATTAAGGTCATGCGTCACCAATGACTTCCCACTGTGCTCCGCTAATAGCCAAACATAATTGAACCTTTTTCACTCCTACGGCCCTTGTTTGGTCTGTTCGGTCGGTCTCTAAGTTTAATCATGATGCTCCCCCGCCGTTTTTGAGCAGGCCCTCTTCGCTCGAGCCGAACGCTTCAGCTCATACTGAATGTGAGGCAAAATAGATGTGCGAATGGTATTAAAGGAACAATTCATTACTTGTACATTAAACTGCTAATCAGTAGAGCTACATTAAGCCATTAGAGCTGCGGACATTCTTTGCTCGCCACGTTTCTGAGCAAATTACGCCTGGCACTCTGCATGCCAGTAATACAGAGCAGCTCCTCACAAAGCAGTGAATGGAGGCCCCTGAATTTAATTAAATCCTGAGCCGATTCGGAAAATGTCGGACCCATCAGCGCACCGCCTAGGAGATGTTCCGTGTCTTTATTAAGACCGGGTCTTATCTTTATGTCTCTGGAGTCAAAGCATGCTTAGTTTTTCCAGGCTTACTATGAATCTGAAAGATCTCGGTGCCAAGAAAAGAGAGCGAAGTTAAAATGTGTGTGACAAAAGCTTTTTGTTATTCCACAGTGGATTTTTGTCCTTTAAAAGGCAGGTCCTTGTTACACTTACTAAGTAGTTTCATTTTAGTCAGGCGATGCAATTTAATTCGCTCCTCTCAAAATGCCTTTTTACAAAATGCCTTTTTACAGGCCGTAGATGACGAAGATTGTGTGATTTGTGCTCTGAATAATTTATCTTGATGTTTTAATAACGGCTAAGTGAAAGATTCTCTGGTGTTCGAAGCTCTACTATCAGCCACCCTGGCACCTCTACACACGATCGACTGTGTCTGGGAGGGAGATTTGTACAGACATAGGAAATAATCAGTCTATGAATCTGATATATGATAGTGATTCCTGTTGGAACTCACCTACAGGCTGCTACACATGATGCAGCCCTCCTTGATCTTACTTAGCACTAAAGGAACCAGATGTGACTATACGAAAACGGATAAATACCTCGATTCAAATCTCAGCTCTGACTGGCACAATTGACCTGCCTGCAGTAGAAGATAATCGGCCACCGTGTCTGTTGGGTGGGATGACCGGACTAAGTGGTCCTTAAACGCTGTGCAAGCAGTGGCACCTGAGCAGAAGGCACGAGTGAACAAAAGGGGTCTGCGTGTGTGTTGGAGGAGGCGTAAGCAGCAATATATCCAACTCAAAAACAATCAGGGATCTTGTCAGCAAAGACAAATTGACAGGAAATGCATAATTATTTTCTTTTTTTAAAAATAAATAGAATTTTAAATGTTTTACTGATGCTCCATCAGTCCCTGCAAGTTTTGACCCATTTAGTGACTCACTTGTACTTTTTTGGCACAGTTAGCAGCGGCCCCACTGAAATAGCTTTGTCCTTCCTAATCTAAACCTGTAGGTGTTCAATTGTTGAGCCTTTGCCATGTTTTAGGGATCGATCATTTTACACGTACACTCTCGTTCATTACCTGCAGTGCAGTGTGGTGTACACCATGAACCTTATATAGCTTTCTGTCTCTTTCTGTTCCATCCTGCAGCAGGCCTGGCCTTCCGGTACCCAACAGATCCTGCTGCCCTCGGCGTGGCAGCCGCTCACACACACGTCTGTTCAGCACGCCACCGTCATTCCAGAATCCATGAGTACCTCTCAACCGTTAACCAACTGGAGGTAAAGCTGTCCCAGATCCTGCATTTACACAATAAAATCAAAATAAAATGTAAATAATCATTACTGTACCCTATTATGTAGTCTAGAAAGATGTGGTTCGAGATACGGGACATGTTATTTAAAGTCTTTGTATTGTTAAAGATAACTGTGTATTATATATCAGCTAAAACTACTTCAGCATTAGTAAACAAAAAGAAATCATGCACTGACTAAATAGATTTTCGAATTAGGTTGCCAGGTCTTTGGTAAACACACTTCTTGGTTTTTGCTTTTTTTCCTGCAGTTAATATCTTAAATAAAAAGCTGTTCAAGAATCTGTGAAACCTTCTGATCACAAGCCCAGTTCTCTGACCAGCAGGCCACGGCTGCCTTTTGTTTGTTTTCATAGTTTTTTTTTTCTTTTAGTCGATTTTTACTGTAGAGTAACGTTATTTATTTATAGTCTTTTTATTATTATCCATGTCATTGTAATGTAAAAGTTTTATAATCTAAAAATGTTATCACTAGGAATGTATTGAGACACAAATAAAAAAAACTGTTCAGTAATCTGAAACATCGGATGTTTTGATCTGATCCTAACAGAAAATCCTTTTAAATCCCAGTTGATTAAAAAAAAAATCAAGTTTCTGCCTAGATCTATAATCCAGATTTCTATTATATCCAGAAGCGAATGATAAAAGACATATAAAGCCGTTTCTGTCTTCTTATGTACTAATGTATTTTTATCTTAAACCAAAGGCCATTCTTTAAAGTGTGATTATAGTGATGCTTATGTAAACTACTTAAAAATCAAAAAGGGCCATTTTGAATCTGTTAAATATGATTCCATGTTAAACCTAATATTTGTTATTTAACTTTCTCATTTTTTCCTAAAGGTTATTACGAATACATTAAAATTGTTCACGTCTCTGCGTCCTGTCATGGACGTGTTGATAATTATTTGCACTTTTAAATATTCCCGTTAATCCACGGGGAAGGCGTAACGTTTCGTGTCTTTGACTTTGATGAATGAGGAGTTAAAGCTTTGAGGAGGATTTTTCCCATGAATTATGCATTCTCAGTAAAGTACAGTTTCATTTTCAGTCTGGGAGTCAGGATCCCATCATATGTTCAGCACTTCAGGACCTTTTTGAAGTTCCTGAGAGGTTCTCGGGGCAGCAGGTCACCGAGTTAACCAGCAGGCTGTGGTTTAGAGCTGGCTCATGTTACTGTGTGGGCAGCCAGCTCAGGCAGATGTGGCTTTGCAGATGTTGTGAGAACAGGAGCTGAGAGGCTTTCGGCCCTGCCCTGGCGGCTCCATTGTTTAGCAGGAGTGTCGCACTCGCACTGCGGAGTCACACGTCTCTCCTCTGAGAGCCATCGCTCCTTCTCTCCACTGCTCAGTGCTAATATACACACACTGCTGCCCTCTACTGGCCAAAACATAGAATAGCAGCAAAAGTTTTCTTTTACTGTAGAGTACTACGGGCAGCACGGTGGCTTGGTGGCTAGCTGTCGCCTCACAGCAAGAAGGTCCTGGGTTCGATCCCCGGGTTCTTTCTCCCCGCACGGGTTTCCTCCGGGTACTCCGGTTTCATCCCATGGTCCAAAGACATGCTACCAGA
>JAYDZG010000009.1:21027320-21038382 GCA_034509265.1 Microcambeva bendego | reverse complement strand
AAAATCCAGCTTGATGAAGAATTCAGTGGAACAGACAGACATCATATTGTCATGTTGCAGATTTTGTTTTGATTGTTTTAACATTTTAGGCCTTAATAATAAACATGTACACTGTAATGTCAGAATGTAAATGAAAGAAATGGATCATTGACTGTAGATGCAAGACGTGAGTCTAGATACTGTATTGCTCTATTCTCATGAAGACCTGGGTTTAGATCTCTGACACACCATGCTACTGATCAGAATGAAGCACTCAGGATCGAATCAAAGCCCCTCCCTGAAAAAACTGCAGAAATTGTTGCTGCCGAGAAACTGCAGAGTGACATGGTCTTCAGGGCCTCTCCTATTACAGTCCCAGCCTTCCTGTCATTTAATGAAAGCTGAGGGAGTGGAAAATTCTCCTGTGAATTACACAATACACCAACTATGTGGTGGGGTTGTGCAGAGGAGAATATCCCAACGTCTGTTCTCCACCTCCTCACCGTCTCGCCTTATTTTGCCGTCTTATCTATCAGACATCTGTTTATTTTTGCCCTTGCTGTCTTCTCCTGCTCCTATTGTGCTTCGTTTCTCACAGAAAGTTTACTGAGCATCAGACATGACCTCAGTCATGAAATCTTAGATCAATAGAAGCCGCCGGGAGAAGTAATGTTGTGTCTGACGTGTTGTAATCTCACTAATTACATTTTTTTGTTCCAAATGCATGTTCTTTTGTCAAACAAGATTAGGAAAAGAAAGAAAATAAGCAAAGACAGAGTAGGAAAACACCTTTATAAGACTATTTTCCAGTTCCAGCTTACAGTACAAAAACAGCTAGATTTAAAACAAGTAAGGTTTTTTTTGGACAGATCCATGTTTTGCAGTTCTAGATTATTACCCAATAGTAGAACAAAGCATTTAATGCTCTTAAGCTTTTTGTAGGCAATTACAGATCTTTTTTCAGCTCAACAACATCTGGTCACAAATCATTGATGTGTGTTGTGGTTGTTCCTATATTCATCAATGAGTAAACTAATTAAATTCTTCATTGTAATACCACAGTGGAACTGAACTGCAGCTGAAGCAAACTATGGTTAAGAAGATACATTCATAAGGAGCTTACGATTGTTGCACACATTGGTTTGAGACAAATATTTCTTGATAAGATTTTAACTGTAATTGTTCTGATTTTATTTATAAGCAATAAAGAACAGTTTTCTGAAATCTGTAGACGAATGAAGTGCTGTTTGTTCTCACAGTACATCTCATGTTTCTTGGTTCTGCACTCAACCATGTGAGGTCTGCAGGGATATCAAAGTCTACTAGTACATGGATAATTCTGTAGCTTTCTCCATTCCTTGTGGTGAAGGTTTAACCCAAGCTTACTTACTTTAAATCTACGAGTGATGTGTGGCAGGCTGTTTTGCTTGCTGTGCGTTTAAGTGTACAAGCCTGTAAGCCAAAGTTCACTGAAGGTCAGAATCCCATTTCTATAAGCTCACCATACTTCAGTGAACCAGTTGCAGCAGAATGTTAAACACATGAAATGGTGGCTATATCGGGGACTCACTTTGTAATACTACTGACACCGACACCTCTCGAGAGTTCCTTTAGAATCAGAGGAAGAGAAGTGTCCACGATATAGGACAAAACAAAACAGAGTTTTCTTTCCATCACACCAGCAACAAAAACATCTTTAAAAAACATGGAAGCAAGTAAAGGGGAAATGACATCATTTAAGCTGGGTCCATAATTGAGATGTCAGGTTTCCAGTGGGAGATTGTGGGTACAGACTTTTTCTGTGATTTCACTTTATTACCCAGGGCAGATAATGACCGCTCAGGAGGTTTATATCATTTTCACTGTGTCGGTGCTGGACTATTAGACAGATCTCATAAATGTATTTTAAACTGAGCTCTAATGAGACAAAGGTTTCTTTGCTGCTCAGTTGAATTGTAATCCTGGTTTAATTTAAAGAAACAATGCCCTAAGGAACATGCAGCATCTTCGGATGTGGTGGAGCTTGTAAAGTGGGTGCCACAAAGCAACATGGGGTCCACAACCACCAAGCTCTGGGGTTGAATATTAACAAAAAGAATACATGTGTTATAATATCATAAACATGCATTTTAAATATTAATAAAATCTCTTCTAACCAGACTGCTGTTCAAATTGTTTAACCCAGATCAGGCGTAAATATAAAGATTCTGTCAGTCATTGATGTTATCCCATTAAAGCCTCCTGAATGTCTGTAGCAACACCGTGCTGTAGGTCTGTGTGCAGTAGATTGGGTTATAAGGGCATTTTTGAATATATTGGGGTGTTTTAGAAATGCCGATTATAATTTGAAATTGATTATAGATGGAAGGGAGACGATTCGATTGTTTTGTCTGTAGATGGATTTGTTTCTTTGTTGGGTTATATTATGGGGTTCAGTGCTAGACAGGAGTACAGGGAGGAACAAATTACATTTGTGTCTCCTCAACTGAATCATTTATGTGAGATTGATCTCTTCTCGGGTCTCTGCCATTTCATCCAGAAGCGTAATTCATTTCACTCACACTAAGTGAGAGAGGAATAAAGGGTAAATAATAAACTGAAAATTGTTTCAATTTCTACATGTCTTGTTTCTAAAACTTTCTGTATTTTGGTCAACCTAATTGTTCTCATGACTTTTTTAAATATTGGTATAATGACAGCTCATAAAACAGTAATAGTAAGAGTTAATGAATAATCAACAAAATAATGATTCCTGGTAAGAGCTAAAGTTTATTTAAGAAAAAAAGATTATGTTTGTCATTCATTAGCAAAACAAGGTTTAGTTACTGTTATTCAAGCATATGAATGTAAAACATTTAGATATTATTGCTGTAATAATACAGATATGTACCGTAAAGTTTAAACATTCAACACTTTAAAACAGGACTCGAAGGACTCGGTTACAGTGGCAGTAGTGCATGACACGGTTGTGTTACAGTAACAGGTGGGAGAGCTGGGCTCATCCCCATAGTCATGATGTCGCTCTTGCTTTCGTTCTGTCACACAGTCGTCCGCTTGTCATTACTTAAGTTCAGTTCATTTTCATTACCCACTGAACCTGATCAGGGTCGGGTAGGGGTGCTGGAGCCTATCGCAGCTCCATATACGGTGTATTTGAGTTCATGTTCTAATTTATAAGAGCTGGGGTGGTTTTCTCTAAAACACACTGGATCTCATGACCTCCAGAAGCATTTTTAAACTCAGGGACTCCGAAAGTACTATCAAAATCAAACCAAGGGTGGCTTAATGCTGTGTGTAGTACAAAACAATGGGACATATTTATGTAGCATAAAGGGTACAGTTCATGTGTATATTTGTTCGTAGCACATTTATAGACAGGGTTCATTAATTACTGGAAAAATCTTTTTCCTTTTGTGATTGGCATAAAAAGTTTTAAAATATTTCTATTAGGGTTTCTATTAAGTAAACTGATATTAATTGAAAGAATGAAGAGCAGAAGACTAATAGGGCTGTTGTTCGTTTATCTATCAAACAGGCATAATTTTAACAAGCTGCCAATATGAATATTTTTTATAGAGTGGACATCCAACATGACAAAGCAATCTCCCGAGGAAGTGCCACAGTACAAAGCTTCACCGTCTACCTTACCATCTTCTTTCTTCAAAGTCTCGACACAGTCAAGTGACATCTACAGAACGTTTTCCACCTTGCCCAACACTGAACCAACCAAACGTTCATCAGCTGACTCCAGCCGTATTTTTGACACTTCATTTGGTTCAGCAAATACCCCACCGCTGCGCAATTATTCAGAACTAACTGACCCTGGAAATCAAATGAAACCTTTAAATCATTTATTACCTAGTCATAACTTAAACATCCAAAACGATGCATATCCAAGTGACTACACTTTAAATCCAAGTGATGCTATTTTTGAAAACCATTATGCAACATCATATTTTGTTGAGCCAACTATTGGCCCACCAGAGGACTTCTTTCCAACTAACACCATGGATGCTGAGTATGGTTCCGGTGATTATTTAGAAACAATGTCCTACATGGGAACCGAAGAAGATGATTATTCTTTGATCACCAATCTTCCCTCTGAGATGTACGACTCTGAGACCTCGAGCTCAGAATTCTATGATAGATCATTTTCCTCAAGAGCGGTCATTCCAGTGAGCACCAGTTACATTTCCCCTACTCCCACCAGTGCTATTTCTAGTTCAGAGGTCACCATACTTGCTAAGGGGATCTACAGTGTAACCCATAATTTAACATGTACTTCCCGTGTAACCAATATTCTTCCCGCAAAGCCCACCTCTCAAAAAGTAACGACGGCAGAATCCCTGGCCTTAACTATACGCCCTACGTTTATCAGTACTCCAGACATTCACTCTGCGATTCACCCAACGTCGGTCAATTTAGCACCGACAGATTCTGCCCTACTAAACCAGAATAGCATCGCCAACGAGACCTTAGATTCTACCTGGCCTGACAGTGCTACCATTGAACCCAGCGATGTTCTTTTGCCTGATATGAATAGCCTGGAGTACTACACCATTCAGCTAACAAAGCGTGGTGAAGACTTACCGAAAGAAATCAACCAGACGCTCTCGGTGTATACATCTCTTAATTCACTGAGCATTACCAGCACCTACCGTGTTGATTCAGATCACACGCTGACACTAGTGTATGGAGAGGATCTACATGAAGAATCCTCCACAGACATCTCAGGGTTTGATCTGTTCAACAGTACTATATTAGATCTGTCAGGAGTTAGACCCAGTCTAACTAATTCTACAAAACTGTTTGAGTTTGCATCCGTACTAACGTCCTCCATGGACCTGTCAACTTCACCATGGAATACGCCATCAACTCCTGCCCTGATTAGCACCGAGTTCGTTTCAGCTGCTGAAGCCACGTCAGTATTTATCTCACCAGCGGTGTCAGAGGAAGCAGATGCCGCCTCACGGACTGCCTCAGACATCCACCGGTTTATCGAGTCCACTTTGCCCGAGACCTCTTTTCCTACCCCGACAATCATCAATGTGTTCACTCACGCTCCTACTGCATCTGCATTGCCCACTGAATCAACACACAATGCTTCCATTCTGCCCATGACTGAGATGGCTGACCAAGGTGTAACAGAGATTTCTCTCACCGAAGTCACCAATGACGAACCGACAACAGTCAATGATTCCGGAACCACCTACACTTCAGATCTGAATAATGACACAGCAGTGGCTACACCATCTGATAGCACTGTCTTCCCTGAAACAAGTGCTTTACCCCCAACCCTTTTAGTCTCAACCCAGACGTCCATTGTGGAGACGACTACTGTCCGGCAGTACATCTGTAACATCACCACGAAGCCGGATACCTATTTAGTTCAAGTTGGTAAGTCAGTGTGCTCTTTGCAGCCATCTTGTTTTATTTAAATTGCAGAGTTTGGTTTACTTGGGTAGGTTTAAAAATATGCTTCTTAAAATGGATCTAGAAAAACAGTTTGTAAATGTTTTAAATGATTATCATTATGTTTGTTGGAAATTGTAAATGTTTATTGTGCTGCTTCATGTCTTGGCCAGGACTCTCCTGTAAAAAATATATTGTGAATCTCAGTGAGATTATCTTCTGGTTTAAAAAGTATTTCAAGTGAAACCTTCTTGCAGAGAAATCACATGAACAGATAAATAAATATAAAGTTTATAATACGTATAGTGAAAAGTCTGCTAACACTGAATGGAAACAATCATTTCTGTGGAACTTCAGTCTTTTACACTAGATTCAAATCTGGATCATCAATGTGACCTTCCAGGCATCTTGAAGAAACCCTTAGGTGTATTTAATCTCATGTTGCATGTATGGCACGGTGCTTGCATGAGATAACAAATCTACCTGTACAGCACTGAAATAAAAGTGACATTTTATAACTTAGCATCAGGAGTCCAGCTCTACAGGGGTCCAAGAACTTGACAAATTAAAAACAAGAAGGAAAAAGCTCAAACACAACCGTAATGCTGCAGACACATTTATACTTTTAAAACCTTTTGTTTATTGGTCTTATTTGTTTTTCCAGGTTTTCCAGTGGGCTTGACAGCAAGTTATGCTAAAGCTAAAGTGAGAGAAATCCTCAAAGCTGAATTTAATCGATCAGTTGAACTGCAGGTACGTCAGAGATCACACAACGTAGTAATTACAAATTAATATGAGTATTCATGTATAGAACAAATATATATTAACAATTTGCTTTGTTTCATATCCTTTTTTTACATAGTTTTGCAACTGCCTAGAGAAATAAAAGGACATAGATTGTTTAAATTAACTACAACTGACCATAATTACGATAATACTAGTAAACACTACTAATGTTAAAAAATGTAACAATAATAATAAGTACTAAATAATAAGTGCAACAATAAAATAATAATTACACATTCAATTATAAAAAAGTAAAATAATAACAATAATACATATTACTAACATCTATTTGCTGACATTCATTTTTTACAGATGTTTTCACAAAAAACTTTGACAGTTTTGCAGCTACCTCTAGAAATAAGAGGACATAGATTGTTTAAATGAATAAAATATATTATTGTCCTTCATTTTAAACTAGTTTTTAGAATAGTAAAATGAAACTCTAAGTAAATAACAAATAATTTGTCTTCAATGTTGTTTTAAAAAATCTTGAATAAATCGTATCGTGAACTAAGTATCATGAGTAGAGAGTATCGTTACATCCTTAGTAAAGTTTAGAAAAAATATATATAGCAGTACTACAAGGTGTACAGTAGAGCAGCTGGTATTGCTTTGTCTCACAGTACCAATGGCCTTGCTTTCATTTCCCAGCCAGGCATCTGGGGTCCTTTCTGTATTCTGTCCAATCCATGTCTCACTGAGAGTACACTGCTCTGTATCATCCCCTGTATAACGGTACAGTCACTGATCAGCCATCAGAGATCAGAATAACAGCACTTGTGAGGAATCACCTCCAGCTTTGGACAAGCCAGTTTATTGGAGTCTGTTGGTTATAAATAATTTAAATTTGGTAAACACTGGGGTAGAATGTTACGTGTACTAAATTTTCACATTTATGAGAAAATCAGTGATTTTCATGGTTTTTATATAAAATGATTGTAAATTATAATTATAATTGTATTATGTGGCCTTACAACTGCTCTGACAGAAGTGTGAGAACTGTTTTGTAATAAAGCTTCTTGTCAGACTTAAAACATTCTTTCATAAACACACAAGCATTTCCTGTCTGTTTTTTATCTGGAGTCTCGGGGAAATTGCTCCTACACATAAACACAGATAATGCTTAATCAGTGTAGCTGATTAAATATCAGCAGAGTAAGAACTACAGAGGATGATTAGCATTGACTTTCATTCATTTTGGTCTCTTGAGTAAAAGCTACGGCTGTAACGATTCAGAAAGAATCGATACGAATTAATTCATTTGGGGAAATTGATTCATATCGATGATTCTTTTAAGATGAATCGATGTTTTTTTTAAACAGCAGGGGGCACATATGCTATATTTTTATTAACACAATAAATGAATCCAGTTTTGACAGTTTGCAACTACATCTAAAAATAAAAGGACATAGATGGTTTAACTTCTAAAGATTATAATTACAATAATAAAAATATAATAGCAGTAAATACAACTACTAAAAATGATTACCACAGTTAAAATATAATAAAAAGAAATAATAAAAACTGTTACAATAATAATAATAATAATAATAATAATAACAATAATTACAAAAATAAAATTATAATAACACATACAATTATAAAAAGGAAAATAATAACAATAATACAAATAAATAGCATCTGTTTACTAACATTCATTTTATTACAGATGTAGTTTTTCACAAAAAAATAATCTATTATTTTTGACATAGGCAGAAATAAAGAAAGAAAATTATGTTTTATTTTGAACAAAAGAAGTAAAATTAAATTTTGTTAATAACAAATGATTTGTCTTTAAGTTCATGTTGTTTATAATAATCTGGAATAAATCGTATCGTGAACTCAGTATCGTATCGTTACATCCCTAATAAAAAGCCATGAAATGGGATGCAGAAATATTCAGCCCCCTCACCCTATAGTGATTTGTACAGAAAGTCTCAGTTAACAGAAAAAGAATTTATACTGACACACGACAGCATTTTGACATCCATCTAGTTCCCATGACAAATGTCAATGCCACTTCTACACCCTGTTTCAGTAAATGGTGGAACATTCTCTTTGCCTGATAACCACTAATAAGTGACTTTGGTAAGTGCTGAGAAGGTTCTGACACCTCTCTTGGGAAATATTTCCCTCTTCTTCTCACACAAAAGCTTTTAGCTCATTGAGGTTTAAGGGCTTTCATGGTGCAACTGTTTTTCTAAATCCTACTAAAGATCTTCAATCAGATTTTAATGAAGACTGACAAGGACAAGAATTCCAAGCTTTGTCTGTCTCGGACGGGGGCTTGAGATCAGTGTTTTTATTTACAAAAAAATTAATTGCAACTGTATCTGAATATTTTTATTACCTTTGGTTATATTGCACATATTTGTGTTTACCATTGTCTTATTCTTGCGTGTGTGTGTGTGTGTGTGTGTGTGCAGGTAGTGAAAGCCCCTCCAGAACTTGTGTTTCGAGCTGTTTCTGGTCCTGTGGTTTATACAGCGATCTCAGTCATGAACGCTCTAAGGCGGTTTATGCAGACCTCTGATTCCATACTCAGTGTGTCCCCCATCAGTCCTGTACCCGACCTGCAGTACCACATCCACTCTGGTTAGTAACCTAATCACTGCTCTTCTGTTTAGAATAGTGTCTAATGTCCAGAATGCTGTAATTACATGATTATCTGTAGTACATGTCAACGAGACTTTACTTCTTGTGAGAAGTTTTTTTATTAATTTATTTAATTTTTATTTACATCAAAATGTCTTAATTTTTGTGAACTTTGCCATAAATGTACAAGTTAAAAGACAAACAAACAGAAAACAAAACTATTGAAAATAGGGGTACGTAGCTGAAAAGGAGCAGTTAGGGGTTGGGTTCCTTGCTCAAGAGTACTTCGGTCATGACCTGTCTGCTCTGGGAATCGAACCACAACCCTCTGATCACAAGCCCGGTTCTCTAACCACCAGGCTGCCTTCATGTTGTGAGTTGTTGTAAAGCTAATATTTATTTTCAGATGTTTATTGACCTTTCGTCGTGTGCTTTCTTTTGGCAGTTCTCCAGTTTGTACCCAACCACATAGACGTACACGTGTGTACATTCATCGACCACGTAGAACATGGCCTGACCTTCGCTTTCGCTGAAGTGCGGCATCGGTCAAGAAAGTCTGCGCACTTTAGCATCCATGTACGAACCTCTGTTTCGCTCTCGGGTGCCTGTGCTTGTATTTTTTACCCTCACGTTTTCACATTCAGGGGATTAAGAACGTCTTCAATGGGTTTCAGATATTGAACATCACCATGAGCCCTGTCGCATCAGCACAGAGGCCGAGGGGGCCTGTGGACATCACGTTTGTTGTGCAGGATCCTCTGGGTTACATACCGGGGTCAGAAGTCAGCTCTCTCCTCAGACTGCTCAGTGTGGTGGAGTTCAGCTACTACCTGGGCTACCCTGTTCAGCAAATCGCAGAACGTAAGGGCCACTTTTATTCCATGGCTTTCAACCCAGCACTAGACGTTTTATTTGTGTTTTAGTGTTCAGTAGTTTGTTCAGTTTTATTTAATCCTTTAATTGTTTTTATGTCTATTTGTAAATGTATCTTGTGTGTATTTTATATTTTATAATTATCTATGTAGAGCACTTTGAGTTGAGTTATTCACTGCACTGATCATATTACGGTGTTTAATCTGAGATTGATAATGAATTTCTCTGTGAACAGCCCTTCACTATCCCGAGTTGAACGTTACCCATGTGCTACGCTCTTCTTGGGTAAAAACAGGTATGTCTTGAAAGCTTTAGTTTACATTTAAGGAATCGCTTCATACAAGTAATTGTGCAATTATTAATAAAATAAATAAAATGACCTGTAAAAGTTCATATTATCACTATTATGTTATTGATGTTCCGGTCATGATTTGCTTGTTTTATTTCATGTTTAGTGTTATTGGGTGTGACGGAGCAGCGTGTCAGTGATAGAGTTTTTGAGGCGAAGATGGAAAGGCGGTTCGCTCTGCTGCTTAGGGAGGGACTGGCTACTGGACAGCGCATTAAAAGAGCCACAGATGTGGCCAACAACAGCTTGCAGGTAACATCACAAAAGTGACCACTTCATTAAATGATTTTTACTGGGGACCATATCATCCACAGGCCTGTTCTAAAATAGCACAACTGATCAGTGAGATACTTCTAAAATTGAATTGTATTCAGTTTCAATTCTTTTTAATTACACTTTATGTAGATTTTGAGAATGACGATATCTTAAAAGTAAAAGAATTTTGTATATGTTTATTGATCATCTGAAGATTAAAACAATTGCTGAGAATAATAGAAATATGATTAAAGTATTAATTATTGATTTTATCTGTTTCCCACCTCGTAAAGTCATTAGCGTGATCAGTGTCTTCACATAGATCAATGAGTATCATTAATCATTAATAATAAATATAACTAAAGGCAAACTGAGCACATTTGCTGTTTCAGATGAGTGTGTCTCACTGGGAGCCCTTCGGATGACACAGTACTCATGAAGTAGCTCTCTGTTTCAAAAAGCTTCATGACCCCTGTTCCTGTTCTAGATCCTTACTGCGAGTATATAGGTGTGAATAGAGGCTCATGAAAAAATTCAGATACTCATTTTGAATTCTTGCTGTGGAGGTCCTCATCGCCTTTGCCTTCTTAATGGCTCCCTTTCTGTGACTTCCTTTAGCACCTGCTCGACTCTGCTCATCCCCATTTTAGTCCCCTAGTAACTATAGCAACAGCTTCTATTCATTCAGAGACTGAGAAGCTACATACTTCTCCCCTGTTCTCTCCTTACGGTCTGAATAACTGATCAATTATTGAAGATCCCTTTATAGAGCGATGAAGTCATTCTTACGATCTGTTCCACTGAGAATACTGG
>JAYDZG010000009.1:20918149-20935486 GCA_034509265.1 Microcambeva bendego | reverse complement strand
CCACTAAATTCCCCAGATCTCAGTGTAATCCCACCTCACAACTTTCAGGAGTTAAATGATCTGCTGCTAACATCTTGATGTACTATACATGCTCATCATGATGTACACCTTCTTAAACTGACTTCTTAAGGCCCTTCACCTACCGCATGTTCATGACCATGTTTTCATTATCTGTCTCATAACCCACCACAGACTCTATGCCAACAGTACAATAAAGATCTTGCCTCCTACACAAGTGAAAAAGAGCAACGTCATCAGACCTTCAGCACAAACAGGATGTACGTTAATGTGAGTATTTATACAGCAGGTATTATTTTAAGCTTGTGTGGGGCAGAATATCCAATCAAATTTTGATCATTTGTCCACCGGTGTGTCTGGAAAAAACTATTTGTGTTTGTCCTCACACACATGTGCTAAACTCACCCTTGGTGGCCTGAGGTATTCAGAGTGTATGAGTGAGCATTGCTGATTTAAACCACAGTATTAGCATTGGAAACCTAGCTAATTCTTTCTTTAGATAAAGACGTTATCTTTGTTTCTTGCACATGTGCCATTCCATGCATAATTAAATTTTCATAATTACAGGAGTTGTTAAAGTGAAAGTCGTTGTCTAAACTCCACCAGCAGGGTGCAGTAGAGTTATATATTGGAAGATCATTATTTTATTATTAGTTATTATTTGCCCAACAACGTACAGATCTCAAAAAATATATATATCCAAAGAACAATGAGTTCCATTTATGTAATAAGCTTTAAAAACAGGCTGTGTACCTGTTGTGTACCCAAATGTGTACCTGTTCTCTTCAAAGCGATTGATGAGGTTAGACACTCGACCCTTTCCTTCGCCGCCTCCACCTCCCTCCTCCATTCTGGAGCTAAAGGGCGAGCTCCTGGCCAGCGGCTTACACAGCTCTGTCACCGGAGTCTGGAGGTGTGCTGGTTTAGGAGGCACTAAAGTGCGAACCAAAGAATACAGAAATGACAGAGTGTCACTACTGTGCCGATAAGGCCACAACCCAAAAATAATGGCCAGAGGAGGTTCTGTGTGGGTCACTATTCATGAACGCTGAGTGGTGAACTGTGATCAGTTAGTGCGATCTCTCAGAAGGCCTTTATGACGATAAAGATCATGATAAATGAGCAATGGTTTACAATTTACAACAGTGTGGTACTAAGTGAACTTGTAGGGATCTCTGTGCTATGAAAAGAGTTGATTATTCCATATCTTATCTCTCTATAATGACTAACCGAGTTCAAACAGAAAATTAAACACTAACACAGCAGTCATTCATGGTAGGCATCTCACTGGCTGCTACAAACATCAGCACTCTCCAGCAAGTCACCATCAACTCCAAATGAAAAACAGCTAAACTTAATTATTTAAAAAGTTTATAATTTTACTCCGACTACATTTCAGTTATTCGAATGAGAGTACTAAGCAGGAACTATTAATTCATTTTCTGCACAGTTAAAACTTTAGCATTAGTTATTATTAGCCAAAACTACACAACATTGCCAAAAGTCCTCTGTTACAAAATAAGCAAACAGCCACGCAAACAACCATGCAACAACAGTCCCAGCCATCAGCGTTCCTACTCCACATGCTTAACCTTCCGGCTAAACCAGAAGCACAGAATTCAATTCCATGACTTCCATTCATACAGGCAACGAAGCTAATCAGAACAATGATACCATCTCAAGAACTGCATGCCTACATTGAAGTATGATGGTGGCAGCATTGAAGGCCTGGGCTGCTACCGTGTGACATTACACAATACAGAAAGAAACATGAACAGATACATGGACACATCTGTGTTCAGTGGGCTTCAACGTTGGAAGTGTGTGATTTCTTTGAAATAGCTGATTTACTGCATTAAATGTTCTAGTAGACACATTAATTCAGTAATTGTAAGGTGTGTCCCAATACTTTCGTCCATATAGCGCATCACTGGTATGAATTCTCGTTTCCCGTGTCCTAGTTTTAGGATATTGTATCCAGCACGTGGTTTGTTTGAATGGGATAATAACTGATCAGTGGGTGCATTTGAACACGCGTGTGCTGTTTTTACCATTCGGTTTGGGATGCTGAGCGAGTCGACGGCGTGAGTTTCTGCCATTTATTCCAGTAGATCTCTGGCTATTGGTTCTGCATCCCAGAGACGCTTGACTGGCAGACCTGCTGACGGAATCTGAACGAATGAGACACAGAAGTGAATTGGAATTAATGTAGGTATGTATAGAAAGTGTAGACAACCAGTGGAAAAAGTTTCATGGCTTAAGATTGCAACATCAAAAAAGGAACACAAATAATGGGAGTTTGATGGTTAAAAGCTGGCACATAACATGTTTAAGCTTTGTTTATAAGAAACAGTTTGAGCAGATCTGATATCCTAAGATAAGATCTGCAAAGGTCTGATCACCCTCGAGTTGGAAGCAAGACCAAAGAACAGCCAAAAAGTATATACTGGATCTGAAGATCTAAGATATCTAAGAAGGCTACCGTGGAGTAAATCAGTAATATTAGAGGGTGCTGGTGTAATTCATTCCTTAAAACAAATAGGAAGTCACTGTTGAAACAGCAACGAGAAGAAATCTTTTGGGCTCTTGAGCAAGGCCGAAAACCATAAGCTCCTGAATCACTGTACAAAGGAGGACTCTGCTCTCTGTGTGCGTGTATAGATGACAAAGGGATTTTACACATTTGCCTGTGGTAGAACAATCCCCATCAGAAGCTGAAGAACCCGATAATGACATGGTTTTATACTCATAAAAGTTACAATCAAATGCAACACCACAGGTTGTACAACATTCTTCATTCATGCCTTCAGCATTCTTTTCCTAATGTTTCAACACGGATGTGCTTTGTGTGTTCACAATAAAAAAACCAAGAGCTCTAAGGTATGTTAAACTTCTTACATCCCTCGTGACGATCCAAAAAATGACCTTGAAACTGGAACAGTCAAACCAAGTATCATGTTAAGTTTCAAGTTCCTCAGTCTGTTCATGCAGTTAAATCTCATGATCAAAAATGCTCTTGACTGAGGTATGTGTATATGGTTTAAAGTTCCCTGATGCCAAGTCTGCACTGTTGGGTCCTTGACCAAGTCCCTTAATCAGTAATTACTGTAAGTGAATTCTGCCTCTGGCATGTCATTCTGAATAGAAAAAGAATACTGAAAATGTCAAGGCATCAAACACTAAATGGAAACCAATGTTACAGATCTTAAAACAATACACAACACAATTACACAATAAGCTGGACAAGAGAAAATACGTGGGCACTTATCGGCTGAAAGACAGGGTTGAGAAAACCAGACTAAAGGAATGTAAATAGTTTGTATCTTTCTAATCTTAGAAGAGTTAGTGGAAAATAGTAAATGGCCGATGTTTATTTATAGTGCCATATTTTAACCAGAGAAAACAACAGCTCTCACAAAAAAGAAGGGATCGCTCCCACGGTTCTGTGCTAAAACAGGCTGGCAAATATTTTACTATCTTTACAAGTTAATAACGCTTGGATGAAAGAGTAGTCCAACAACTGATTTGACTCGACTCTCAGATTCAGTTTAATAGGGAATAACCCAAGTTCTGCATCAGCTGAACAAAATCTACAGGTATATATTATATGTTATGTAGCTGTTAGAGATCAGCCAGATACGTGACCGCTTAGCCATTCAGTGGCTAGTGTCGAATTCAATAGAAAGTCTGTGTAAACTAAATAAGCAGTACCCGAGTACTTTTGCTTGTTGATATTTATTAATGGAAGGATAATATTTCTGGATGATAAGACAACACCTAACCAATGGTTTCCAAGAAGATGAAGGTACTTGCAATGTTGATGATGTTTAACGGTTTCACCAAGAATAAATTATTTGTATTTTTCTTAGTTTCTTGGGACTTTTGACAATGAAACATTTTTGTGATCATCTCAACTGTTATGAAAATATTCATGGATGATTTTAGAGCTGCTAGCTTCAAGTTGACATATGGGTTAGTTTTCTCTACCAAGGGTTTAACACGCCAACCAATGAGTAGACATGACTACAACAAGATTAATAAAATATATTTTTAGATATTAAGGCTCAAATCAAGCTTAATCAAATGGTTGAGCAGAACATGAAATGGTTAAAGGAGAAATTATATTTACATGAAACAAATAAAATTTACATATTTTCAAATAAAAACCTGGTACATTGTGAAAGCAACTTTTGTGGATGGTATCCACTCAGTTAGCCCAAGAACGTAGTTCTGCAGCATTCCTGATCACTTAACTGCTCATCCTTCTGTCCTGTCAGTAAGTCAGTGTTCATGTCTTATCATTCGTACTGACTTTAGGGAACTTGGCAATTTTGAACTATGAACTGAGAGTTTGATTGTTTGAATCCCAGCTCTTCCATATAGTCACTGTTGGGCCCTTGAGCAATGTGCTTAAGCCTCTCTGCTTCAGGGTCTGTGTACTATAGCTGACCCTGCACTCTGACCCAGCTCCCGAACCTGGGATATGCAGAGAAATACATTTTGTATTACTGTACACTAGTATATAAACATGACAAATTTAATCTTGTTCTATACTCACATAACTTCACCACACTCACACATTTGCTGTCAGTAAGTTGAGTGACGTGCACTGGGGATTTAATCAAATTGAACTTGCACCTCAAAAGCAAATACTTCCTTAAATCGAACTTCCTCAAAAATCCATCTTTGCCAGTGCCAGCTTCCTGAGCACGGTGCATGTATCTAAGTAAAATCGGGACATGGCCTGAGTGTAATCAGGTTACCATAGCAACCATGTCCTGCCTCGCTTCGTTCTGAGAAAGTAGAGATAATACTGAGAAGCTATGCGGAACGAGGAAAAGGAACCGAGATGATGTGACTTTCATTCTGTCTGTCCCGTGGCTCTATTCACCATCACACGTCTTATTGTGATGATCCACTAAACTTTATCCTTTGCTGATTGGCTGTAGAGACAAAGCTGTTGCATTTGAATGTATATATAGAAACACCACAGACAATGGTTGCCAAAACAGTCCTGTAACTGTGCTGCACTGTGTATTCTGACACCTTTCAGAATCTGCATTAACGTCTTCAACCCGTTCAGCTACAGTAGCTCGTCTGCTCGATCAGACCACATGTGAGCCTTGGTTGCCAGTGACCCTGTCTCCAGTTGAACACTGTACCTTCCTTGGACAACTTCTGATACATCTTGTATCAGAGTTGCTTCACAGAACATCTGGGATTTAAAGAAAACAGAGGCAGTGGTCCTAGCCATTAGATGCAGTGCTGGTTTCTAGTTCAAATAAAGTCATGATGGTCGATGGTCCCCAACAGTAAAAATTGATCCACTGCCGTGACCCACAGCAGATTTCAGTATGTATTAAGATTATTTAGTAGAGGTTTTGGGCCCCGGTGGAGCAAGTTGATTTTTCGCTAGCACACCAGGACCAAGAGTCTGAACTGTACAGGGTTTAAAAAAATGAGTCACAAAGGAAAGTAATAAATGAATAAACTAACGGGCACATAAACATGAGAAGTAGTTCCACAAGCCCCCCATGCAGAGGCTTTATATCATCCAAACCACAGTGGTGCAACAGGTTTTTTTTATTTTATTTTAGTAAACACTGTCAACACCATTACCATCACCAATGTACCAATTCATTCTGGAGCAGAACATCTGCACAGCAGAAACCATATTTTGCTAATACGGGGCAATAAATAAAGCTGGAACAAAAGTTCTAACCACAAAGCGTGGGACCCTGACAACACCTACTGTATCTCTGTTAAGAAGGAAATGACCTCAAGGCTGAACAGATAGCAAAGTTGGCGAATAATCTTTTGTGTAAGAACGGACGACTTTAATAAGAAGACATTGTAGTGAGATTCTAGTGCAGAGATGTCCTTAACACTTCAAGCTGGACTTCAAATGGTGATGTTCAGTACCACTGAAATGACATGGGAACAGTTTCAGCTGTTTTTTAATCAAAGCATAGAGACAAATCTTTGCTTTTCTGTCCAGAAATTCAGTGATTTGGTGTATTTCTCTTTATTTATTGTATATGAATCCTATAGGATATTATATAATGCTTTCCGCTTCAGATAGTCATTGATAGTGTGTGTATCCCTATTAACTGTTTATAAAAGATATCATATGGAAAGCCTCTGACAGGACCAGATTGCAGATATACTGAAATACCCACTATGATGTTTTGAATAGGAATTAGAAACTAAACTACTTTTAAATATGTTTTTATTTATTCATTTTGAGATGCTTTCGCAAATTTCAGAATATATCTATATTAAATCGGCCCGAGAGCACTGAAAGAAGAATTGAAAAACAATTTGAAAGGGTGATGACAGAAGCAAATGTTTAGCAATAGAATGACATCAGAAGTCGCTGTATCCAAATGATCTGCAATATGAAGAAACAATTAAGGGAACGGACTGAAGAAACAGTCAGATTAAACTCACCCTGAATACAAAACAATCCAAGAAATCCTGTGAAGATGAGCACAATCAACAACCCTCCTGCACTTTATCACAACTGAGCCTGATAATAGGAGAGCGGAAAGTCACCAGAGGAACAGCTCCTCCTCCACACTGAAGTATCGAGCATTCATATCTGTTCTGCATATTCGGCCTCCACAGCCACTGGAAGGGTTTTAACTTATTATGATTGTAAGAATCAGAAAAGAATGAATCAAGAGTAAACAACTGCACTGACATAACATATGATGACATGTAACAGTCAGGTAAACCACTGTGACTCAAGAGCCAGTTATTCATGTACGTAGGGCTGACGTAACAAGTAAATTCCATTCGAGATTAAGAAGAAAATGATGGGTGGCACGGTGGCTACGTGGTTAGCAGTCACTTCAGAGCAAGAGGGTCAAGGGTTCAATTCCCAGGTGGGGAGAGGATCCTTCAAGTTCCGTTCTGTGGAGATTTTGCATGTTCTCCACATGTCTTAGTGGGGTTTCCTCTGGAAGTTCTGTGTTCCGTCCAAGAGATGTAAGTGAGATGAATTGGAGACAGTCTATGATATAACCTTCGATGTAACCCTTGTATAATTAGTTATGTCACATTATGTAACTGAAATTTTAATCCTATTTAACAAACAAGAATAAATAAACAAAATGCTAAAATTATATTCTCTGACTCGATCATGTGAAGATTGTGAAAATTAGTTGCGTCAAGAACATTGCAAAACCTCGGTTAACACACGGGCGAAAAAAGTTCTGATCTTATTCACTCAAATAATATCAAATGTGTTAAAGTATCAGGGAAATACAGGATAAAGTACAATAAAATAACACTAACATAAACTATGATCCTGTAAACACAGAGATAAACTAAAATAAGGGCTCAACAAATTCCTCACACCAGACCTAAGTGAACAAGATCTAATTAAATCATTAAAGAAAAATATTTTATTTTATTTATTGTTTGATTGCACAATGATCCACCAACATGACTTATGTCAACAGAGAAACTCTTTAAACTTGTCCACATTGTCTTTACAAAAATGAAATAAATCATTTTATTAACTTTATTATAAATACAGTAAAGTTGTAAACTTGCTTAAGTAATCATCTTCTGAAAGCCTGAATAATTCTTAATAGTTTTAAATCCTAAATGCACCTTTCTCTGTCTCCACATGTGGCTGCTGGCCAGACCATAATTATCTCATTGGGTTATAATTATATATTTTGATAGTTCTTTGATTTAAGTGAAGTAAACCATCTTAAATATTAGAGGTTGCAATAATTAATATATCATACACACCTCTAATTCAGGCTATAATGTCTAAGTACTGTAAAGTATATTATAAGATAGAATTGTCAAAATGCCTTGTTCTTCATCTGCTGCTTAGAACTCGTCTGTTCTGTAACTCGGTGAGCGCTTTTGTATTCACTTTATTCTTTCAGTTCCTTAATGCTGATCTATTTTAAATACTTCCTGTGAGAATGACTGGGCCCTCTGAGTTTAATACCACAAACAAACAGCACACTTTACTTGAAGTCACTATGTATAGCTATAAAAAAAAAAAAAAAAAAAAAAAAAAAAAAAAAAAAAAAAAAAAAAAAAAAAAAAAACTTAGGACGTCATGCAGTTCCACCTCCTTAAATTCCGGCCAAGGATACCGATCATGCATACCATTATGTCCACCTTCCTAATGTTGCTTTGGTCCTACTTTTTTCTGCAAAAACAGCCCTATAACTGCTCCACTGTGTATTCCGACACCTATCAGAACCAGCATTACCTCATCAGCGATTTGAACTACAGTAGCTCGTCTGTTGGACCGGACCACACGGCGTCGGTTGACCTCTGTTCCTTCCTTGGACCACTATTGATCGATACTGACCACTGCAGACTGGGAACACCCCACAAGAGCTGTAGTTTGGAGATGCTCTGACCTGTTTCTAATATCAACTTTGCAGATGAAATGTTTGCTTTCTGCCTGATAATTCACATCCACTAACAGTTGCTGATTAAGGGATAATCAGTGTTATTGACTTTACCTGTCAGTGGTCATAATGTTATGGCTGGTCTGTGCATTTCATGGTATTGTTATAGGTAGTAACACTGCAAAAATAACAGCTTGTTAATCAGTTAGTGTATTAAGATGACATGCCAGCCTTTGCATGCCATGACAACCGAGCAATTCACTCTGGCTTCTACAGTGGCATGGCACAGAGGAAATTCCCATGGACTCCTGGACTGTAAAGCCTTTGTGCCTATTGCCCTTTTCTGTGCATGTAGGGGAAGTAAACAACACTAGCACACACTGATTTAGAGTGATTTGTGATTGGTTGCAGAAACAGAACACCAGGATAATACTGAATAACAAACACAGAGTGTCAAATAAACCAGCACTGTATCGAGCACAAATAATATATAAAATATTTATATACATTTACTGCACAAGAATCACCTGCAGCAGATAAAAAAAAGATATAAAAAGGATGTTCACAGCACGGATGTCTTTGATATTTAAAAACGATCCAATTATTATTATTTCCCTTTAGCATTTTACCCTCTTTCTCTCCCTATTTAGCATAGTCAAACCGCTGCTGGGGACCCCTAGTGGTGTGGGGGTGCACACATCTGACTGGTCTCTTCTTATACAACTACACATTGGTGGATGTGTGCATTAAACATGAATCTTCTGTGTAGTCGGCCTGGGCAGCCAGGATCCTTACACATGCCCATCCTTCTGACAGAGGCCAATTTGATCGGCTGCAGGCTAGGTGGCACCCAGTTGACCAGTAGCAGCGCTGAGACTCAAATTGAGGAGTTCAGAATCTCAGCGCTGGTGTGCTAGAGACATGTCACACTTATCACCCGGGAGCCCCAGAATAACGGCATCATTAACAGGTGAGAATAAAGTTGGGGAAAGGGATAAATGTAGAGAGATGTAAGTAAATTTTTACCTTTTGTTTCAGCGATCTTCACCCCGACACAAGCTTCTTCTTTATCAAGGTGTTTGGTGGGAAAGCAACTGTCTTTACTTGCCTTTTCTGTAACAGACAAACATATTTCATCATTATTGCTTATTGCTCATGGTTGCTGACAGCGATGGGAATTATGAGTCTTTAAAGGGAGTCGGAT
Organism: Microcambeva bendego; assembly: GCA_034509265.1. NCBI lineage: Eukaryota > Metazoa > Chordata > Actinopteri > Siluriformes > Trichomycteridae > Microcambeva > Microcambeva bendego. The sequence continues at coordinate 20,925,877 of JAYDZG010000009.1, read as the reverse complement.
TTTTTGGCTCAGTTAAAGAGTGCTGGGTATTCTCTTAACCAGCCCCAATATAAAAAAAATGATGAATGATTATGCATTATACAATTTTTCAATTTTGCCTAGAATGTAGGCCGAATTAAAACACTTAAATGGTGTACATTTAATTGGTTACATAAAATTGATTTCAAATTACTGCAAATAAATAAAGTTTGTATCATCTGTTGTATAACTTGTAGCCAAACTTGTCTTACACTTTCAAACCACTGGTGTGTGACAAAAAATTGTAAATGTTTATTTCTGTAAAACTAAATGGGAGGAAAAATACACACGGGATGAGGTGGCGAGCAGAAAAAACACAGCTGATTTAGACGCCTAGCCATTAGGATGCATAAACATTGTAGAGTGCATTGTAAAGATGGTACCAAGCCCGGATAAATAGAGAGGAATGTGTCAGGAAGAGCATCTGGTGTAAAAAAAAAAAGCCAAATCAATAATGTGGATCACGAGCCACTGCTGCGACCCCTAACAGGAGTAGGCGAAAGTTAATTATCCTAATCTGGGCCGTGTTAAAGGCTGTAAACACTGAGCAGTAACAATATTTAAAAACTTCCTCACAATAACCTGTCAGTCTCTGGCCTCTGTGGAGTCAGGGCACAAAGGAAGTTCCCACACACTGCAGGATAATAAAGCACTTGTACCTTTCACTCATTACTGTTCATGTAGGAGCAGTACAGCAACACATTTCTGTTCATATGGGCCTCAGAGACTGGACGAGTTCAATCTAATAGGTGTAGCAATAAAAGACGACTGCATAAATGAGACGTTTGCAAAGCGTGTAGGATTTTGTGCAAAATAAGTGATCCACTGAGAGCTCGCCACTAATTAATTCTGCTCTAATATCACTCTAACTGCTCAGAGAGCCATCAAACTCACATCTCAATTTATTGTCTGAATAAAAACCTTTATTAGATTAGAAATCACACACACACACAAACATCCACACACACACACACACACAAACATCCACACACATGCACCGGCACTATTCACTATGACTGGTTAATATCACTGGTCGGGTTGCCAGGTATGAGATTTTCCGGTCAAAATTATTTATGTGAGGATACATTCTAGATTAGATGAATAGACAGACAGACAGACAGACAGATAGACAGACAGACACTTTATTGATCCCAAAAGAAATGATCTTTTTTCATAATGTGGGACCTGCTTTAAAATTTCAATTCAGTTTTTTTTTTTCACAAAAAGGGAAATAAACAGCATCATTTTGCATAGTTTGTACCTACCTCAGAACAAAGGGCATTCATTATTTAGATAAATGAAAGATTAGCCCAAATATAGTATTTTAAAGAGAAACAACAAAATGAAACTCATGATTTGTCATCAATTCCATATCGTTAAATAAAATTGGGGAAAAATCAGAAATTGATACTAAAATAAAAAACTATTATTAACTACTTAACCTTCTTTAAGGTGTGCACTTATAAACTAAACGAGGCAAACTGTCACATCCTGCACACATCCGATTCAGCTATTAAATCATCCTAACGCTTACAGCAATGACATGCACTATAGTTTTCCTTCTGCAAACAACTTCTGCTAATTAACGTCTAAAGACTAAATCAGCTGTGAATTAAAAGGACTGGAGTACCTGATCTGCTATGTCTCGGTTCGAGCCTCTGCTGTTTACTCATACTGATGTTTCAGTGGCAGAGAGAAATAAGTGACCGGAGAAGTCTACCTTGTGAAATATTACACTGCCTGCATCAGTAGAGCAACACTTGACAAACACTCGAGCTTGTGGTGTATAGCTGCTATAATACACTTACTCCACCTCCTCCTAGTGCTAGTATTAAAGTGTGAGTATTATGAAAGCTATATAAATACACAGATCAGGCATAACATTATGACCATCAACTGGTCTGTGGCTATGGAACCCCATAAGCAACAAACTGTGCTGTATTGTGTACCTGTACCTGCCGCCAATTTCCTACCGTTTCTTCCCTTGGACTACTTTTAATAGATACTGATTACTGCATACCGGGAACACACAAGAGCTGCCGATTCTGACCCGGTCATCAGCACAGTTTGGTTCTGGTCAAACTGGACATCCTGTACGTTCCTTGTTCCTGCTTCAAATGAACAACTTTATCAACTTTGTGGATAAAATGTTCTCCTGCTGCCTAATATATCCCACGTACTAAGAGTCGCTGATGATGAGATAAGAAGGTTATTCACTTCACCTGTCAGTGGTCATAATGTAAAGACAGTTTACTGGTTTGGTCATTTCATTTTTCCTTTTATAACATTATGACTATTGCATATCCTTTTTTTGATAAATTTAGATTGTGAATGTAAAATACTGACTCACGTCGGATCTTGAACAAAACCACAGAACCCAAGCTTTATTTAAATAATGTAGTGTCATGCCTTGGAGGGTTCGCTTAAACGGCTTGTAGTTAATGAAACTGGCTAAAGTAAAGATGTAAATATCCCATTATGTCAGTCTTAGCTAGGTGTCTGCCAATTGTGAACCGGTTTTATGCAGATGAATGGTATAGGTAAGGTTTAATCTAATCTGTGATTCTTTTTTTTGATCATCAACAAACAACAAATGTGTGTGTGTGTGTGAGAGAGAGTGAGTGAGTGAGAGAGAGAGAGAGAGAGGACAGGACTAAAAAGAAGTGCTCTGCTAATTACCCAATTTTCAGCACAACTGAAACTTTCTGTTTGCAGTTATAGTAGTGTGCATGTTTTTGAGAAAGACTGTGTGTGTGTGTGTGTGTGTGTGTGTGTGTGTGTGTATGTGTGTGTAAGTGTGTGTAAGCAAGTTTCAAGTGAGCATGTGTGAACACCACTTAAACGCATGACTCACAATTAGTCGCATGCTTGAAAGACAGATGACATTTAACTTTTATTTTTTCTTCAGATGTTTACACTCAACATGGCCAATATTATAAAAAGCAGTTATAAAGTTAGAGACTTTGTAAAATGCAACAAAAAGTCTGTTAAGCAGTCAAGTTCTGTCCTGGGCTGCAAAAGGGAGACTAACAGCATTCGGACATAATGTTTTGCCTGATTGGTGTATATAGTTCATTGTATCCTGTTTGAAAATCAGTTAATCTGCTGAAAACTGGTTAGTAATTTGGCCAAATGGGAGAAAATGCATAAATAAATAGAAAAAAGGAGATTTAAATGGAGATGGGTGAGGTATAGGTCTTTAGCTTGAACTCCTGCCCTCCTAAAATCTGTGTGCAGGTTCGTGTGAAAAAGTTCCTTAAATGGACACAAGCACAAAAACGTATAAATCTGCAAGGAGAAGGAGCAACAAGTATAAGGACAGAGAACATAACGGAGAAAGAGGTTGGGAAACCTTTTCTGCAGTTGTTTCATTCTCTAAATGCTTCCTGTTTAATGGTTTTGCTTTTCCTTCCACAATTTGAGTTCTGCTTTTTCCCACTTTAAACACTAAGCTATTAACATAAGTAATATTCCATTAGTCCCTACATTCATGATTTGTCCAGTGTTTTCTTTTGTTTTCTAGTTTATGGACCTCTCAGAATTAGTGCGTTATTAAACTTACTGCGTATCTCGATTGAAAAGAGAACATCAATGGAAAGTCCATGCATGAGTGGAGCGACAATTAGATCAGTCCGGTCATCTGACAGTGTTAGGACACAGTGCTGACCATGAAGTCTTTGTTAATAGATAGAAATGGTCATTAACCACAACTGATAGAGAAGCAGTCTTTACGGGTAAGCCGTAGCCTAGTGGTTGAGGTACAGGACAAGTACGGGTGTCACGCTGCTGCTGTTGGGCCATCATGCAAGGCCAATAACCCTTAGGCTGTATCATTTAGCTCTCATGTAAGTCCACTTGCATAAAGTCTTCTGCTGAATGATGAAAATGTAAATGAAAATTAAAGCTCTTCCTGACAGCAGTAGTGTAGGAACTATATGATGATAAACTAGGTTACTTTATACTCGAGCATGAGGCATAAAATCCTAATTCCAACACTCAACAGCTTGTTTGTAATCACAATGTTCTCTGTTGTCAATCACGCAATTACAATATATAAGGTGAGATCACAAACTTTTTTGCTCTTGGATGGTGAGTTTAAGATGTAACGAGGCTCTCAGTCAAGACAAAAGATTAGAATGAGTTTGACAAGGGAGAAATTGTGAAGGATAGATGACTGGGTCAGAGCATCTTCAAAACTGTAGCTCTTGTGGGGTGTTTCTGATCTGCAGTGGTCAGTATCTATTGAAAGTGATCCAACGAAAGTGTAAATCTGGCTCATCGTTGCTCGTGGGGAGTGAAGGCTGGCCCACGGTCCGATCCATCAGACGAGATGTAGCTGATGCTGGTTCTGATAGAAAGTTGTCAGAACATTCAGAGCGGCCGAGTTTTTGGGCTATTTTGGCAGCAAAAGATGGAGCAACATAGTATTAGGAAGGTGGTCATAATGTGAGAAACCCTACTGCTACTTTTCTTCTTGCTCCTCTTTTAACATTTGACAAACAATTATTTAAAACACATTTCTTGGCTGTGTCTGTGGGTCCACATGGAAATGCCAGTTAAAGCCTGTACCCACCCGAGTGTGTGGTTTTGCAATTTAATGAGACACTTGGAGTGTGGCTGGCACCGTACAGATTAATGTAGCTTCCAGCTCTCTCGCATAAATACTCGTACAATCATCCAACATCAGACTAATCTAACCCAACATTATTATTATTTTATTATTATTTATTATCTGAATGACAGCCTCTATCAGATTTAAAATGCTGTTAGCATGACAGCTTGTCTGCCTGTCTGCATGTGTGGTGATTTTAAACCCTTCCTTTGGTCATCATGCTTAATCATGCAAGACATCTACATCATTAGGATACAGCTGATCTGGTTTAATTGAAACAGTGCTAGTTAGAGAAAAGCTGAATGGCTTGTAAGAGAGATCCCAGCTCTGAATTACACTCCACAACAGACTTTCAGAAAATATACCAAAGAAGCTAAAGGCTAAGGAGACCCACCTCATATGATTCTTCTAATCCAGACAACAGCTGTGAGAGAATGAGCTGTAAATATTAATCCAGATGCATGCTGGAGCGCAAAGCCTTGTGATATCTCCCTCGTCGTCGCTGCTTCGGACTGCTGCTCTTACTGCATCCTTCCTTCTCCTTCTCTTCTCACTTGCTAGCTAGCTTCTCTCCTCCTCTTTTCCCTCGTGTGCCCTCTCCAGCCCGAGACCCCTCTCCCCCCGTTTTCACTCCGCTACCCATTAAAATGGCATTCCAGAGGAGAGAAAGCATATGGCCGGGAAACGGTGCTGGCATCAATCCCTCATTCTCCGAGTGCCAGTGAGTGTGTGTCGCATGAACAATCAGTCCTATTATGCTCCTGAAGGAAACCCGAGCATCTCCTCAGCACACTGTTAAGCACAGGAAGAGGAGGGAGAGAATCCCAGAGCGATGGATAGATATGGAGAACGGTCCAGATGGATGAATGGCAGTCTGTATCTACAGACCTATTCAACCGCTTCCTTTATCAGGTACTTGTAGCATGTAGTGTCTGCTTTAAATACAGCGACAAATAAGCTTGACACCTTTAACTGGCAGGCTTTCTCAGACCATGTGAGCCAAGCTGACAGGGTGGGGACAGAAGGACAAGGGATGGGGGATGCAGATGAATGAGAAACATGTGGGGGAGGGTTTCAGGAGGGCGCAGTTGGAGTCACTCCAGGCCACCTAAACTGGCCACCTACTCCATTCTCATGGTATTGATCTTAATTAAACACTCATAAACCAATCCTAAACTAAATCACATTGAAAAAAAAGCCATTGAAAAAATAAAAAAAACACGTTTTACAATTTGTGAGTATGTCAAAATGAGCAGTGATGATTTATTATATTGTTATTGTTATTCTAGCTTATATAGAATAAAACAACGTGGCTCATTTTGGTCAAACACATACCCAGAATGTGTAAAACTAGAGCAACTTATAATTTTGAAGTGATCTCCTATTTCTGTCCATGATGTACGCATTAACATACGTTAAAGACTAGCAAAAATAACCACCAGTGTGCAATAACTGAGCTGTACTGTAGATTCTGAAACCTTTCTATCAGAACCAGGACCAACTTTGAGCAATTCAGCTACAGTATCTCATCTGTTGGATCGGACCAAACAGACCCATTACCCATTACCACTTTTAATAGATGCTAACCACTACATACCGGGAACACCCTTCTATCCATTACAATGTGGCCCTTGTCGCCCATTTTTCCTGCTTACAGTATCAACTTTAAGATAAAATGTTCACTTCCTGCCTGATATATCCACCCACTAACAGGTGCTATGATGAAGAGATAATCGGTGTTATTCACGTCACCAGTCAGTGGTCAAAATGTAATGCCTGATCTGTTAGTTCATTTTGATGTTTGATGTATTTTGTCTAGTTTGTCCACTGTTACATTTCTTGCTGACATAAATATAATAAATAATTTCTTTTTAGATTAAAGATTACACACTGCTTTTGAAAAGTTCTTGTTAAACAATACACACAGTCCAAAATATTGACTAACTTGCCCATGCCATTTCAGTTTCTATGCTAAGCCAATACCCAGCCCCCCAAACAACCTGTCAGCCGTGCTCCTTTGGTGGGCATCTTCCATTGATTGGTCTGGTGGAGTGTGGATGTAATGACTACCGATACAATCTAGCAACAATCTTTGTTATTCATTGACATGCTATAGCAGACTGGTTACCATTCCGCCCCCAGAAACGTCCACCCACCACCGGACACTGAGGACTCTTGGGGCCCCATGGCAGCTGGACACACTCATCACACACCAACACAGTGGCAGCTGGACAAAAGCCAGCTCTGTTTGATCACGAGCTGCTCTTACAAAGGACTAATGGGGATTAACGGCTGGCTCATAACAAAGGTCAGGCATCTGGTATTTAGAGCAATTTTCACTCCACAAATCGGATCAGGACATGGAAGTGACGGTGGGCGATCCATTCAGAGCAGTTTTGAGGCGAGAGGACAGAAATGTGATATGTGGGGGTGCGAGGTGTAAGTCTCTGAGGTGCATTAGAATAGACATAACTAAACCAGTAAGTATTAAATTAGTCAGACAGGCACTATGCTTTGGTGAAGCCGTTTAACACAGATGCATTCTTTTAGTTTTAAATCCTAAATTGGCACATTCCTCTACTTGCACTTGACTGACATAAATCTGTAATCAAACTTCTCAGGAATAAAAAGTGTTGTGGAATGCAGTGACTGGAATCTAAAAATGCATGCCCATGTTGTATTTGTGTTGCTGTTTAACAATTAAATGGACTAAATTGCTGATAAACAAATATTTGAATGTAATAATGTCTGAATCCCTGAAAATTTCAAAAGTTAAGCAAATGTTTGAATCAGTACTTAATAATAAATGGATGAAACTATTGGGAAACACCAGCAGAAGGGGTCAGTATGAACAACACTATTGCGGTCTTCATAGAGGACCAACAAGAAAGTCAATGAAAACAGCAGCTCAGGAGCAACAGAGCATAGCCACCATGTGCTCAACTGTAATTAGCTAAGATACTCTCATGTCTATATAATATCAGCCAACCTCCGGTTTGCCACTTAACAGTCCGTGACTTTTAGTTAGAGTGTGTTGGAGTTGCGAATATTTTAAGCAGATCCAAATTGTTTTGTAGATGAGTTACAGTTGATGGCTT
>JAYDZG010000009.1:20869655-20885983 GCA_034509265.1 Microcambeva bendego | reverse complement strand
GTGATTACTTGTTCATACCACTTAAGCTTTCTGTGTTTGGTCAAGCACTACTTATTAACCTGCCATCAATAATGATCTACATGTATGGCATTCTTTTGCACTTTTATCCAAAATTGACTGTAGGTTAAAATGACTGTGGGTTAAAAGCATTGCCCAACAATGAGAACATGGTAATGGTTGCTTTTGAATACGAACCCATTTTTTATTTAACCACTGAACTAGCAGCACTTTTGAAACACAATACCTTCATGTTGATGAAATATACTATGTAAAACAGATCACTCTCTTTCCTTGGTGATTACTTTTTGACTACATAAATGGTTAATTCCTCACCAAATATTAAAACAATCTTTTGCTGGTAATGTTTAATTTTAGGTTGACAATATGGTCAATACCTTCTGCACATCTATTGGGCAGGACACAGACTCATCAGAGGAGACAGACAGAAACAAACCAACTTATTGTGTAACAGATGTACCACCATGGTACCTCTGCATCATCCTTGGAATTCAGGTCAGTGTGATCTTTCTCTAAACTGCCAACCTTTGTACTTTTAAGGATTTTTCTCCATCCCCTACATTCCTTCCCCAAGGGGAAGTAAATGCGCTTCCTTAATGGATTTGACACAGAACCCTCACTGAAGATCAGGATTTTACATGTCATATATCTATGCAATACTGAATTGTCACTCTCACCGTCTCTTAGCACTGCCTGACTGCATTTGGTGGAATCATTGCCATTCCACTGATCCTCTCTCAGGGTCTTTGTCTGCAGCATGATGGACTCACTCAGGGTCACCTTATCAGCACCATCTTCTTTGTTTCTGGAATTTGCACTTTATTACAAGTTATCTTTGGCATCAGGTATCCCATATATATTTATTTATTGAGATTTTAACATCATGCTTTACTCTTTGGTTACACAATGTTCATCAATGTTCCCCTGACTGCATAGTGCTACCCACTAAGCCATGCCATGTTAATTTTGTGGTTCATTTGGATTTGTGAAATTTGGTAAGGTAACTTGAACCTTGATCTACAAAACATCATAGGTAGTAAAGAAGATAAATCTAGGTTCCTTGTGGAATCAGTTTATGATATGAATAGATCTCATTAGATCTGATAAGATAGCACAGTTAGACTATGGCTAAGGGATTTTCAGGTAACGCATTTCACAATTTGGTTCAGCAAATACAACAGTAACATTATGTATGCACAATATAAACACCTGTGTAATGCTCCTGACCTGTTTAATAGAATTAGAAGGAGACTATGGTATTATCGTAAAGATATTATGTGGTCCACTGAACAGAGAGGGCAGCTTTCTACTTTCTAATTCTATCAGCAGAAATCGGAGATGATAAGAGGATTAGACAAGGATTTAGAAATCTGGAATTTTGGCATGTTTGTTATTAACATTCCCCAGTATTTTTATTCTGAAGTTTTCCTAATCTTTACAAAGCAGATAAGTTATAGTTACAAAAGATCTTTAAAAAGTTTGAAGAATGGGTATAGCAATTGGTCGTGTCTGAGTGAGCTCACAGTCCTTATTTAGCTTAAATGGCATGATGCTGAGAAAAATGCAACACAAATCAAGGTGACAATATAAAATTGATGTCATTAAAAAAATGAAAGTAAATACAGTTGTGTGTGGAAACTTTTAAAAGAATGCTTATATATGATGTGGTTAGACTCAAATCACATGGATTAAATCATATATAAATCTTAATCTTCTATGATAACAGGTTGCCTATTATTCAAGGTGGGACATTTACTCTTCTTGCACCCACAATGTCCTTGCTGTCCATGCCAGAATGGACCTGTCCAGCATGGACACAGAATTCCAGCCTGGTCAACACATCATCTCCTGAGTTCATCCAAGTCTGGCAAAGTCGCATGCAAGTAGTGAGTGATATTTTTTTGGAGGATTGAAATGATTTATTTTATTGTCAAGTACCACTAAAACATAATTGTTTTGTATTCTCTCGACAGGTTCAGGGTTCCATCATGGTGGGCTCACTGTTCCAAATACTAGTGGGATTCACTGGTCTCATTGGTCTGTTTATGAAATTCATTGGTCCTCTGACTATTGCACCCACCATCTCCCTGACTGGTCTTTCGTTGTTTGATTCTGCTGGCACTAGTGCAGGAAACCACTGGGGCATCTCAGCCATGTGTGTACAGAAAGTGTAAATTATCTATGTTAATCATGTGTTTAGGAGATTTAATAACATCTGGATCTTCTAAATGTAACATTTATATGACCTCTTTAGGACAACCTGCTTGGTTGTGCTGTTCTCCCAATATCTTCGACACATTGCCATCCCAGTTCCCATCTACAACAGGACCAAAAAGTTTCACATCTCCAGAATTAACGTCTTTCAGATTCTTCCTGTAAGAACATGGTTGATTTCTGATGATCAGGCTTTATCTGAAGAGTACAATAGTCATTTTTTGTTTGAAACTGTTTCACAGATCCTACTGGGAATCACTGTTTCATGGCTAATCTGCTACCTGCTTACTACCTATAATGTCCTGCCCTCCAATCCAGAGCAGTACGGCCATCTTGCTCGCACTGACATTAAAGGAAATGTAATACAGAGTGCACCTTGGTTCAGGTTTCCATATCCAGGTGTGTTTTTAATGTTTTTTTCTGTTATATAACATAAACCTCCTGGGCATGTCATTTCTTTACTCATCGGGCTACACCGTTGTACTTTACTTGACCTCAGTCCAAGTATCTAGTTTCATCAGTCCTGGGTAAAATTACTGCTGCTTAACAAGATCACAGATGATATCTGTAAATATTTTTTTCAGGCCAGTGGGGTTTACCAACAATAAGCCTTGCAGGAGTGTTAGGAATCTTTGCAGGAGTCATAGCGTCTATGATTGAATCGGTGGGTGACTACGTTGCCTGTGCTAGGCTAGCCGGTGCCCCACCACCACCCAGACATGCAATCAACAGAGGGATTGGTATCGAAGGACTGGGCTGTCTGTTAGCAGGGGCTTGGGGTACAGGCAATGGGACCACCTCCTACAGCGAGAATGTAGGTGCGTTGGGCATCACTAAGGTAAGACGACGTTTTTAACCGTTTTAATCCCTAAAGCATTACTTTTCAAAAACAGCCGAGTGAAACAGAATACATTTTTCAGGTTGGCAGTCGCATGGTGATCGTTGCCAGTGGTGTCATTATGATCATCATGGGAATGTTTGGGAAAATTGGTGCCATTTTTACTACAATCCCAACCCCCGTCGTTGGAGGAATGTTCTTAGTTATGTTTGGCGTCATATCTGCAGCTGGCATTGCAAATCTACAGGTAAGAAAATATTTGGAAGATTGTACAATAAGAAAACCAATCAAACAAACAAGACAATACAAATAAGTGTTGATTTTTTTTCTTTTACAGTATTCTGATATGAATTCCTCTCGTAACATCTTCATCTTTGGATTTTCTATGTTCACGGGGCTGGCTATTCCAAACTGGATCATAAAAAATCCTACCGTCATAGCCACAGGTATCTTCACTTGTGCTACATTGTAGAATGAGAATTATGAGTAAACACACAAAACAACACAACATGAGACTAGACACAAAGAAAAGAACACAAAGTTAAACTTTTTACAGCTGAACTAATAGAGCTGTAAAAGTTCTCAAACTTGGAATCCTGACCAAAGTTCAGTGAGATTAGCACAAAGAATTCCAGTGTCTTCAGCTATAGAGCTGCATGCTTGGAGAAAACCAACAAATAAAAAACGTCTTTCATTTCTGTCCAAATACACCACAATTAGTGTTTTATTCCACAATACCTGTACATCCTAACCTCATTCATGTAAATATGTTACCATGTTTAAGGCATTGTGGAGTTGGATCAGGTTATCAAGGTTCTATTAACAACCAGCATGTTTGTGGGAGGATTCCTTGGCTTTATACTTGACAACACAATCCCTGGTGAGATTATATTATCTCTTCCTTATTTTATACCTATAATCTAATCCTTATGAGCAATAAAAAGATCAGCCGATTGAATCAATACATATGCTTAATGCTATGTAAGCTAACCTACCCAAATAAGATAAACAAAGCTTCCATTTCCTTATTTCTCCTTCAGGGACAAAACAAGAGCGAGGCATAGCTGAATGGAACAGGGCTCATAAAGATGACTTTGACAGCACTGCAGAAAGTGACGATGTCTATGGACTCCCCTGTGGGATCACACCCGGTGTCTCTTTCTACTCCTGCCTTAAATATGCACCATTTTGCCCATCACATAAAGCCAGACCACAAAATTACACATCGGAAAACTTAAAGGACAAAGAAGAGCCAGGCAAAAACGACACACGGCACATAGTAGCAGTGGCACTTTAATTTGAATGTTTCTGATGTGATTTGCTGGTATGGAGACACTGTAAGTGCAGCATTTAAATGCTCTAAACCGGTTGATGTTCTGAGGCAGCTGTCTGAGATTTTAAATGTCTTCCCTAAATAGTGAACAGGTTTTTTTTCTCATGATACTTTTTTATGAAAATAAAAATGAAATTATTTAAATGTAGCTTTCTGCAGCATTGCATCTGTGCTTTTATTGTTCATCTATAACCTCAAGCAAGAATGCAAATAAATGCAAAGCAAGCAGTGGATGCAGCATATCAAATGAAATGATTCACAGAAGTGGATCCTACTTATCACAATAATTTCACAGTTTTCTAAACTGATTCCAATTTCATACGTGAAATGTTAAATTATTTGTGATCAGTCACTTTGGACTGATCCATTATTATACAGATTACAGTATTTCTATTTTCAGCCTGGTTTGGTGTAGGTTTTGTGGGACACAACCACATTATAAATGACCTGGTTTGAGGCTGTAAGTTCTCTGGCTGCACTCTCCAGTATTCTGGTTTAAGTTTGTAGTTTATTACTTTTATCTTGATAAATGGTCAATGGTTTTCTCATGTTTTCTGACCTGAATCCATAACATTTAGCTGGAAATAAATTCTGTTATCAGTGAAACATATCTTGTTTCATACTCTTACATAGTCACTTTCTTCTTATCACTTTGTTTAAACTTTATTATATTTTCCAAATGTGACTGATTATGCTTATGTGAGTTTGGTTTTGAATACAGTCTGGGAAAAAGCCTTCTGAAAATATTTTGTGGAACAGATTTAGGTGACTAAATGACTTGGACATCTTTTTGACATGTTTAAGCGATGTCGGTCAAGCAAAACTTTTAAATCATTGGGACGTTTGAGTAATCAGGACTATTCCTTAGGGTCATAAGTAAGGTGTGTTTACTCTCAGTAACATTAACAAGATTAACAAACCTTAGATAAAACAGCTACAGAGTACATACACTGTGGAGGATCAACACAGGTTTAAATATACATCTTAAGTTGTAGATGTGGCCCAGATGACAACTAAGAGGTGCAAGAGTATGCAATTTGATGTATAGGCATAATCAGCCACGCATTTAAGGAACAAAGTACAAGACCTTTGTTACAGGCAGAGAAATAAAATTGATTTGCCACTATTTACGGCCACTAGAGGGCAGGCATGCATCACCAATGAAATAAACCAACGTTTCGTTCAACCTTTCAATTTTAACATAATTTTACTTGACTTGTGGACTTTCAACATTTATTTAATAATCCTGCCTCTGCAAATATGAATAACTTATGCATCACTTTAATAGTGAATAAATCTGCTGTCAGTGATGGCAGTTATGCTTCATTTGATAGATTTAGATATATCAGTAAGATATGCTGAATTAACATGGTGTCTACATTTTGCATCAATCTTGATTTAAACTATTTTAAGAGAGAGACTCCCTGACCTCAAACAAATGAATATATTGTTGGGTTATATTGTGTCCTTAATTATCATCATGCCTTGGATCAGGATGGACTGCTGATCATAATAGATGTCAGAGGATTTTTATAGTTAAGTGATCTATGTGAAATAGTAAATATGTGTTCTTCATTTTTGCTGGCACCATGGTGTATCGCAATCTGTCTGTGGATCTATGAGGTTTGTTTATGATGAATCAAAAAGCTAAGTTAAGCTTTTGGGCTTTTCTCTGCAAAGTTTGGCACTAGTGTTGCTTTGCTCACTGCAGAGTTCGTGTCTGTGCAAAGAAATGATGTGATTATTGTAGCATCCCACTTCAGATTGATGCTGTGAGATTGGTCTTGCGGTTCACGAAGTGTGTATTGCTTAAATATAAAGGTAAACATGAGGTCAGAAAACCTTTATAAGAGCTGAAAGGGAATTCAAATACAATATGAGACAATTCCCATGTTCATTTTATTATAACCTTTCTATAGGGACATATCTGACATTATAAACAAGTGCATAATGAACATCCAGACGTTCACCTAGTCATCACAACGTAATTGCACGCAACATTAGAATGTAAAAATATACATAGATTGTTTAATAAGAAGTGCCATATTTTACATCACATGATGTACATATATAAGCTCTTTAAGTGTGAGAAGGTAGGCTTGTATTGATCAGAATATATGTATCATTATACCAGGTTTAACGAAATTAAGGTACAATACGCTACGGTGTTACAAACAATTAATTTAATAAACTATAATTAACTCACAAAAATATACAAAAATAAGAAAACAAACCTTCTGTCGGTAACACGTGGTTAAGTTTCGCACTAAGTTGCACAAAGACTGCTGTGATAAAAGTGCACATTGTAACCAGTGAAATATGTTTGATATTATAATATTAGAGATCAGGATTGGTACATTAATCGGATTGAAACTTTAGTTTTACCTTTTCTCCGGATTACCTTCTCACAACTCGAACACCTCCCCTCCTGATCAGCTGTGTATGCTGTAGTTCCGTCACGTTATAATGTTGTTAAAACCCTACATTAGTAGGCGGTGTGAAATTTAAGTCTCTGAATGTCTTGCTTTACATACATAGAAATAAGAACAATTAATGGAAACGATAGTTTTAATGGTCTGTATGTAAACTACGAACGCGCCTTACGCACTTTACGTATTCTACGGAAATGAATCTGCGCATGCGCAGTGAGGCGCCTTTAACTTTAACTATTTTAACGTTATGCGTATACAGACATGATCTATTTTAACTTTATGCTTATACATGTAAACCATAATCTGTTTTAATTTTGGATTAACAATGACACATATTCGGTCACATCAGACTTAATTCATTATAGCAATAAAAGTACTTTGGTTTGTTTTAACGTTAAGCTGTCCTGGGCTGGACATATTAACAGTAGCAAGTGAAAATCACAAAATAATTTAGTGATGATTATAATTTAGTCATAGCACATAGTGATTATGCATTTACCTTACAAAATACGGCACACTGCCCCCTTTCCTCCTTGTGGAAGTCAATTAACTGTAAATACGCTTTTATAAATGCAAAGTATTAATATCAGCATTACTGGGTCAGAATTTACTTGGAGAAATGTATTAAACTATTAAATTCATATATCATAAGATTGGGAAAATAGGGGTCAGACCAAAGTTGCCTCGCGCTAGACAGGACACTATTCCATCATGAAACCTCTTCAGACACAGGCAGTCATGTCTGTATGTAGATGCAATAGGTAGATAGATGTCAACCCCGGATTTTAATGACAAGAAACTTCTTACTGAAATGCGCTGAGAAAAATACCTTGATGTAAACCAAGCTTGAAGGTGAACGAGTCCTCATCTATATAGCATCAGACAAAAACACTGTCATAGCTCTTGGAAAAAGAAATGGCATACAACATTTACACATTGCAGCTGATACAGTAACTGGTGCACTTATAATTCGCATATATTGTTGAGAAATGTGTAAATCTTTATATAACTATTTACAACACTTGAAATACATAGACAGTACTGGTGTTGTGATGCCTTCGTGTGCAAGTGTTAATTCCATCTGGAAGTCCAATTAGACTGAAGTGTTACGAGTGTGGATGAGAATTTATGCAGCTGGAGGGACCAAAAAGGAGGACTAAAAACGTAATAAGTCTTCTAAAGTTTGTTTTAATATATTGCCCTTTTGATTTATCTACATTGCACAAAAATCCCTGGTTGTCAAGTGCAAAAATCTTTAAAATACTGCAGAAAACATTAAACAGACTTTAAATATTCAAAGTATTTCTAAACAACAAATCATGCTGTATTGTTCCAGATGTTCCAGCGAGAACAAAATTACACCCAGAGACAAATCACAGCATGCAACACTGTCAAAAAGAAGAGGAATAAGTCAGACATGTGAATAAGTTCAGCTCTCTCTGGTAGATTTGACTTTTCTTTTTGAATATTTCTGTAGTTATATGATTTAACTTTTTGTAATCATGACTGTCCTATATGAGGTTCACCAACTTTGCCGGATTCTTTAGGCTCAAAGTTTATTTTTCTGGACTCTCATATTCAGCTTTGGTAAGTGAACTAGGGACAACCGTGGCCCTGTGGTTAGAGAACTCAGAGGGTTCGATTCCCAGACCCAACAGGTCACGACTGAAGTGCCCTTTAGCAAGTGTGCTAACTTCTCTTTAGTGTTCACTAGTGTGTTTCACTGCACCACGTCATGTTTGTGTAGATTTGGGCTTGTGTTTTGAAATGTCCTGGTTGAAAAATTAAACATGAAATAAAATCAGCCATGTTGGATATACACTTGAAATCTCTGGTTACTTCATGATGCCTTGTTTCCCAGCAATGTTCTCAGGGCTTTTTGAGAAACAGACACATCTCAAAACATTGTAGTATTTATTTATAAAAGATACATTTTTTGTCCTTTTCACCACTCATTCCAGTTTCATGTAAAAATCTATCTGTGCATATTTGTGAGGAATGTTTGTTTAAATTATATTTGACACTTTTTTGTCATTAAAATACATCCACATTTCAATAACTGTATCAAAGGCTACCAGTAATTATGGAGATGACTTATGAATGTAAGTGTAAATGATGATTCTTACCACAAATTTATTAAATGGCCCAGTGTACAAAGTACTAAATAACTTTTGAAATGTGAACACAATTTAGTACATCATGTCTAACAATACAAATAAATGCTAAAACCATTACCATCAAACCACTTTATAGCTTTTCTTTACTGTTACATTCCCACTTAGCTCCATTACTATTGCAAACGGGTTACATTTTCAGGTTTTTCTTTTAGTGGTTGCCAGACTCAGTGGTGCCTTTAGTGGTCACTGTAAAGTGAGAGTCAATGTGCCTGTGAGGCACATTACCTTTGTTTCAAGGTCCCTTAACAGATTTACTCACTTGATAAAGCAACCTTGATTTAACAGCAACTTGGCACACAAAAAATGTTCAGCAAATACTGCTCATACACTTGGATTAGTTTACTTTACTGAAACGTATTTCTGTCCTGAACTGCATGTAAAGCTCATATAGTAGAAACTTGGCATTCATTCAAATACAGTGAGGATATTAATTGCAGAGCCTACAGGCAAATTCTTACATGTTTGAAGAATTACAAACACATGAACATGTACGGTGAAGCAAAAAATACAAAGAATAATCACTCAGCATAATAATAATTCTAAGAAGGATCTGAAACTCAAAATGAGACGAATATATCCTGCAGGAGATAAGTTTCAGTGCTTTTATATGCACCATGTGTACACATACAGATCAAAGACGTGAAAATATTCTACCTAACAAATGGCCTTGGTCTTGTATGTACAGTCTAGTTATCTCTGGTTTGACTCTTACTGAAAATGAGGTAATTTTATTTGCAGTGAAGAGGTTAATCTGTAATTTAGAGTAATAATGCTGAAGTCGAATTCATTGTATATTACTTCAAAGCAAATACTTGGGCGTAATGTTACAGACCTTTGAATTATTTGGATTAACTTTTATCATTTTGTCATTATGGAACAGTGTGTGTTGTCCCATTAATAAGCTTACTAAAAAAGCTTCACTTATATCCTGTGTAACATTGATATAATAATATTTAGAAAAAAAACAGAACCTTCTACAGGACTGTATTGTACAACATGTAGATAAAACCCACTGTAATAAAGTTTAAAATGGATGTGCTTGAAAAACTTAAATCTAATAATTATAGGGTTTTTGAGTTAAAAGTGTTCACATACAAAATACATGAATCCAGGAATCATGTGCGTAACAAACAAACGTGTCCACATACTTTTGGCCATTATGTTGTTTATCAGTTCTGATGGTTCCATATTTGCTTCCAATGCTTTTGAAAAGCAATTTTTTTTATTATTATAAACTCCTAAATCAGATAGTGTTTAAGTGTACTAGCTATCAAAGACATACTCTGATTATCTCACGATTATGATTGATGCCCTAATTATTTAATTTAAGGGGAAAGCACGTCATAGGGGAAAAGCGCATCATAGGGGGAAAGCACATCGAAAACTGTAATTAGTACTTCTAAAGAATACAAAAGAAGGCAATTAGAGTTGAGCAACACAAACGTAAGTTCCAGTAACCTGTAACCATAATCCATTACTGTCAGTGCAGGTGTGATGAGTAGTGCATACACTGTGCTGAGAATGAAGGATGTGGACTGGTGACTGGTGTGGAAAATGTTTGTATATGTCTGAGTCACAGCCTTCAAACCTTGCTGTAAGAAAGTAAAGACGATGCATCTTTCTGTGCCATGTAGTCTTAGCTCTGTTGTGGGGTGAAAGGATTAGCAAAGCTAACCAAACCCTGGATAATATGCCATTCCTTGACCTTCTTGGAAAAAGATGTTGGTTATGGGTAAGACTTGAGCACTCAAGCAGTGAACTGTGCTTGCCATGTTGTTAGAAACCAGCAAACGAGCTTATATGGGCGAGCTTTAAAGGAAAAGCTAACTTTTTCCTAAATGAACATATTTAATGCAGGCATATTCTATCATCTAAGTTGCAAAACTTTCTCTGATTTTGTTCTGACCCTTACCAAAATGTTATTTAAAAACACAGCATTATGAGTTAAGCTGAGTGGACTTATTCACTCCTGATGGCTACACCACAAAGCATTACTATAGCTGTGTTGAGTTAACCAAATCTTTAAAGTTTAGGATTTAATCAGTACCACAAAAGGCAGATACGAATTGGTTAAGTGAACCCAGGCTTTATGTTTCCTCACTCAGATTTCTGCAGCAAATACAGTAAATGCACATGTGCTTGTTTTCCTAGGCTGGAGATCAATAACAGAAGTTTACTGTAAACAATACAGTACCTTCCATGAGAAAGTTCAATATCACATATTTACCTGATTACAAACCGAACTATATATATAGTGTTGCTTTTCTGTAAAATACAATAGGAATTTGAATAGAATAAAACAACGCTGCTCATTTTTGTCAAACATATACTTCGAAATTATAAAGTAAAATAAAGTGATAATTTTGAAGTGGTCTCTTATTTTTTTCCCACGACTGTATATACACATACATAGATACATACATATATACACTTGCCAGTGAAATGTGAACGTGTCAGTAAAAGTTCACTGTTTGCTTTTGTCATCCTTATTTAACTGGGCTGTTAATGCTTGCTTAAGTGAGATTAAAATCTTTAAAAACATTTGGCATGTGAAGCTTGGTTTTGCTTAAAAACATAACTCTGCTGTGTTTGTATTTATATAAACATATTATAGTTGATTTAGCTTTACAAATGATGTAGGTCACATTGTGGTCTGCCCTGCTGACTCAATAGGAAAGTAGCGAAATAAATCTTGAAACCCACATCATGCAGTCCTACCCACCCAGTCTATGCGAGCCAGATAAACTAAATCCAGAATTCTACTCCACCAAATTATCCACATCTTACATAGTATAAGGCATGTTTTGATGGGAATTCTAGTTTTAAGCACTGAAATGTGTTAAATATCTGTCTTTCATATGTATCACTGCTATAATAAGTAGTTTAAGGGAGCGTGTGAGTGAGCACGGTAAACAACTGTAATTTCCCTGACCTTTTGTTCAGTTAGTATGATTATGAATTAAATATTCATACTTTTAATTGCTACACTGAGTTGTCAGCCTGCAGTGTGCATAACATGAACATACTGTATTCAGTATCTGTGTCGAGTGCTAAAGAATCCTCTTTTCCTTTTTGTAGTTGACATTTTCACCTGATAAAAATACATACATACCTTTTATAAAACATGAGTGTTTACCACAGCAAAGACAACTGCAGCTCTGATGCCTTAAATATCACCAGTAGGTAAGCGACACCTATTTCAGGATTTAAAGCACCAGATGTGCTTCACATGTGTACTTTTCTCTCCTGGCAGAAAGCTTGTGAATACTTGAAAAATATGAATGACAATATAAAAATAGCACAGCACTGTTTGTGGATTAAAGTATGTTTGTATCTAGATCGACAAAAATGTAAAATTATAAATACATTTTAATTAACAATCAATTCAATAAACTTAAGTATAATCAGTGGATAAAACATGTTTAATTTGTCTTTATTTGTGGTAGTTTTAATTTTAAAATCAAATTTAAAGCATTCGTTGAACACTTTTATCAAAAGCAGCTTACAATTGTGACTTGAACTTCTGAGCGTTTGATTTCATGTGCAGTTTACTGTAAGACTATACTAGAATTTAATGGGCTGGTGGAAGACTGATTTCACGTCTGATTGCTCCAGAACTAATTACCTTGGAAATAAAATATGAAGGTGACCTGTTCCAAGATTCTAAGTGCTGAAAATGATGTTTTTCTTTCCTGTTAAAACAGAACAAATGAACCATTTTACGTCTTTATGCCTTTATAATAACCCATCGCTGACTGATGAGGCCCAAAGCTAACTCAGTGTAAAATGGAACATTCTACAGTTTAAACACTGGCCCATTATTGAATATTATACATCATTTTTCATATTTATTTACTTATTTACAGTAAAACAAATACAGGAACTTTACATAACAGACAGTGCCTTCCTTTAGTCACTATCAGTAGTTTGAAAAGGGTAAAAATAGTAGTAATATCAATAGTAGTAGTCATGGATAGATTTGTGTATTCATTGTAAGTAAAAAATGGTAAGTGAATAATAATATCCTAATTCTTATACTAATGCTAATCATTAAACTAAGCAGAAAAGTATTATATTTAAGTATTAATTTTCCCTTTGACTCAGCATGAACACAAACTGAGACCATGTGTTCTGAGTTAACATGGCGTCTCTGTCTTAAGCAGAGAAACCAAAAGATGAGAGGATTCTGCATGCATCAGCTACCCACGATGAACCCTGTTTCTGTGATGACGGTATAAAACTCTGCTGTTGAGTAACAGTTCAAAGACCCTTCAGTCTTTTTTCAAAATTCAGGCAATTGTAAATTTGTCAAACTGCGGCTTTCAAAACAATCATAACAATCAAAACAGACAGCTTCCAAGACCAGATAGATGGTGTAGAGACATCTGCCTTTGCACATGGCCTCATGTTCTGTGCTATCTGAAAGCAGTCTCAGATTTTATACAGGTAAATACTTTCAACATGTGGCCTGCAGAAGCATTAACACCAAAATTACTTATAACACTAAAATATATAGAATAGACTGTTAAGCTTCTATGAGATTTAAAACCTTACTGTAAATTTGACACAGGTGGTATTAATCGTTCAGTTAGATGTGAGTCATTATTACCCACTTCATAGCTCAGTCATTCAACACACAACACAACTGAACCTGGATCAATTTGACACTGTACAACAAAGATCATATAATAAAGAATTTCTTAACATATAATTAATTTCCTTGTGTGTACTGTTTAAATAAACTTTATTAATTAACAATGTCACTTTTGAGCAGCTCGTAGGTACATACTGTGGCAAAAAGTGTGTACCTCATTCAGGTATTCCAGCCACACCTATTGACAGGTGTATTATATTTCCACCACCACTGTGGTCTTAGTGCACAAAAGCTCTGTTGTCTGAAAGGTCGCACAATTCCACACACACTACAAAAACATTTGGGAAAGCCTACTTAAAAGAACAAAGATCATTGTTCTTTAAAAAAATATTCTATGGCATTATGATTACATTCTTCTGCTTTCGTCTTTAAAGCAAGAAATAATTAAATTATACTTAGCACGAGCGAAGCTTATTCCACAGAATACCGTGCAACAGCAATATTAAATGTTTTGCATAAAACCAATCACGTTCACAATTGTGCCGAGTTCCCCCATGAACAAATGAACACCAAAATACCAAAACATTTTGCCACACCCGTATTCACAAGAAGCTCATGGTTTTTGTATCTTTGAGCTTTGATCAAACACAAGATCTAAAGAGCTTGAACTTTTATTAGTGAAGTCAATATGGGTTAAGACCAAATGTCACAAATCAGTCAGCATACATTGAATGTTAAAAACACTAATGGAATAAAGTTTATATTTGCAATGACTGATGGAACAGCAGGGGAAAGAAAAAATACTGTATGAACCACTCTGTTCATTTATAGAACACATATGTTTTTTTAAAAAATGTTTATCTACATGGTTACAATATATAAAGTGAAAAGAACTAAACACTATGCACTGATTAGTTTGTAAAAGTAAATTGGAGCTAATGTAAATAAAAATATTTCAATTTTCACAGAGCTATATATGCGAAATACTTTACTCTCAAACATTTGCTACACTAGTGCCAGTAGCCCCTAGCTGCAGTATTTATGTTGTATTGTGTGGTGTTTGTTCTGTTTTATGTTATTATAGATGTTATCATTTGACATATTATTAAGCAGCGGCCCTAAGTCTTTCTTGCAATTTTTTCGAACAAGGACCGATGGGGCAAGATTTATATTTGTATGAGACACTGAATTTTTAATATACCAGCATTTCTTTCAGTATTAAGAATAAACAAATGTGTGTATTTGGCCCAATACTAGTATTAATTGTTCCACTGGTTGACTGTAATGGTGAAAATATTACTTTATTATAAAGAGAAGAGTAAAACGTCATTGCTAAATGACTGGGATTTAATTGTATGTGTGATGTTGAGTAGCTTTATGGTCACTGTGGCCATATGTGATCAATGATGTAGCTGGCATGTTCTGAGGTTTGAGGGAGACCATAAACATGGATGGAACTTCCTCTTTTCTGTTCTCACTTTAATTGAAACAGCTGGATTAAATTAGTCATATGAAAGGCAGAGCTTTTTCAGCTGGACCGCGTTTTCATCCTAACCTTAATGTATGAGTTCAGATCAGTGGAAAATAAATGGAAGTCAAAAACAGCTCGTTTTCTAATGGATGATTTAATCTATGTAATTCTGACCCAAGTGTCAAATGTTTTGCATTATCCTTGGGAACAAATCTACGGAATCAATAATATGTGAAATCATCAAAGCTGAAGTTAGACCGAGGCTGCATTAATACGTGAACTAAAAAACCCATCAGTAGTTTTAATAAATATTTCATAGTAGCCGAGAAATTCAGCCTAGGCACTTGGGAAAAACCTCAAGATTATAATAAGTATCTATTGAGCTGTTTTGCTAGCAGCAGCGCGGCACACTGGCTTTAGAAGAGCTTATGCTTCAACTATCTTGCATATTGCAGGATGTTGGGAGTCTGGTAACCATTCAAGATTTAACATTATAATATTCATAAGCTTCCATGTTTCAATCAATTTTTAATCTGACCTCCAAAGGTCATGACATCAAATTTTGCTAACAACATTCAATGCCAGATGTACTGAGTTTCAGTATTTGTTTTCCACCAATTTGTCTTTAACATTTTCTGTTTTTGTGTAGTATTAACATCCATTGTTTATTGCCAGCTGCTTCAAGGACAAAGCGTCAAAGGAACAGTTACCAGGAAGCCTGTTAAAACCTACCAATACATCGAACAGTGCCATTAACAAATGAATGAAAGTCAAGATACATGTGATGTTGGTAAGTACATATCTGCAGTTCCGTCCTGCAAAGATGTTTTGTATAGAATATCCTGGGACTCTAGAAATAGCTTACTCTTTTCCTGAAAATGAGAGTGTTAAACCAGCTCAGCCCATTAGGATGAATAATGTGGCAGATATGACAGCAAGAAAGGTGCTTTACCTACTTCCATGTAGCCTTGGTGGTCCATTCCACTGAAATGCACAAAATGTGCAAAATGCTGGAACACGACAACTAATGGAACATTTTACACTTTATTTATCAACCCTTTAAAGGTTTTGTTTTTATATTCTATACAATATAAATTACACTGATGTTCTTAATAGTGAGATGGATGCTTGTAAATGGTAATTTCTGGAAAACTACAATTGCCATTAATTTGCAGATCAATTCATTAATTTTTATTCTATACTTCACGGTCACGGTGGGCCAAACACAAACTTAAAACACTAGCTGCCGGT
>JAYDZG010000009.1:20835257-20852377 GCA_034509265.1 Microcambeva bendego | reverse complement strand
GCTCAAATTATAAATGACGGCCAGAAGAGCATGTTTTCTTTAATAAAAATACATAATATACTGCATGGAAATTAGGTTACTAACATAACAAGTCGGGATCATATTTTAAATATTTAAGATTAACGTAAGCACAAGTTTTCATCATAAATGCATATTAAGTACATTTTCAGTAAGTATCCCTGTGCCGACAAATTTACATTAAGAGCCTAGTATGCAAAGCAAAAGCCTTCTGTCAACATTCATTATTGCAGATAAAATGACACCAAAAAGTAAAAGTCTGTAGTCTGACATGTACTGTTTTAAAACTGTCTTTAAAAAACATTAAAAAGGTTCACCTGAACGGTACTATAGCAAAGCTCCATAATCATCTGCATGCACATCAGTGAAGTCATCTTTTATAGAGCAGCATATGCTGCAATCTGTACAGTGTCTTTTAAGGGTCATTCCTGTCTCTTAGCAGATTACAGTAGAGGGGCTGAAGAAAGAAAATTCTGGTGTTCTTTACTCTGGTCTTCTGGTGTTCTTTATTATTATTATAATTATTTCGATGGACTTTTACAAAATACAACTAAGTGAAATAAAAATAAAAGTAAAAAGTAAAAATGACGCAACTGATGTGTTTAAACACATACAGTTTACACAGCGAAAGTTAAAATAATCAGCCATGAAATGTTTTCTGAATCAAGCAATTATGAAAAGAAATTTCATGTAGAAAAACATGCTAATTAGCTGCTCCCTGATGCAGGGCACATGAACCTGATAATTTTAATTATTCATTAACTAATAATTGAAATAGTTTACAGGCACAGCATGAAGAAAAAAGAATAGACCCGTCAATCAACTCTGAATCATTAAAAATGACAAATTAGCAGGTGCTCAAAAGCCTACCAAATATGTGTGCAAAACAGGAAAGGTTTAACAATTTAGCCCAATATTGCTCATCCTCTACACATTCACTCATTCTGAAATAACATTGTGTTTGTTTTCTCTACTTTTTATTAAAGAGGAAAACAACAAATGTAACCTAATAACACAGCTAACATTGTTATCTCCCCAAAAATAAATCAAGGCTAATTTTAAACAATGAACAAAAGATATGAAATTATGAACTAGTATTTTGTTGGGTTTGTCTTCAAACAAAATCAATTCATGATTGCAATGTTGAGAAAGGGAGGAGGCTGTGGTTGGTTTTTGAAGACCAGTGATGGATTGGAACTGAAACGTGCAACAACCATGACCTGGATGAAGAAAAATCTAATCAAACTGTATTTATTAATTTTCTGTATTCTGAGCGTGGTGGCAGTGAGTCCAGAACAAGTGGCAGAACATCCTAGAAACAATGCCAGATTTTTACATTGAATTGAATCTGTTTTAAAAACAATCACATCAGACTTGTTCAGTTTCTCAGCTGCCATTTGAACTAGAGCTCTAACATACTTTCTATTCTAAAATTGTGTATAATGTCTTAGAGCTGGTTTTGTATCTCTTCCCAGATCTCTTCGTGTCCAATATTGGATACTTCATATGTTTTGAATCGTGAGATCATATTGATTTATTCTGTGTGCTGTTTTTAATGTATACTGAACATAAGATGGGCTCTATTCATAGTTTACAATCTAAAGCAATCCAATGGATCAAAAACAAGGCTACAATAGAAAGATATGATGATTTAAGTTAATAGTCAAAGTGTAAGAGTTTTGCTAGTTGTCTATTGAATAGACACAGTGCACTTTGTTTAGTTTTAATTACATACTTCATGTATTGAATTTGTTTTTGTATATTGTTTTATATATGGACTAAACAGTAAAGACGTTGTATTCTACTGGGTTTTGAATGGAGGCTAGATTGCAGAACATAATATTTTCTTGCACATTTGGAACAAACATCCCCACGGCTTAATCAAATGTAAGAAAGAACCGAGTGGAACATCTGAGACACATCACACAGCCCTTAGCTTCTGCATGTCAGCAGGGTGTTCATGTAAAGGAGGGGCAGAGCACTCGTGCCAGATGTACAGTAGACGTTGAAAGGCAGTAAGACATATGGAAATATTTACACAATATATCAAATTTTCCATATGTACCAGGGACTAGTTTGATCCCAGTTTATGCCACAATTTCATAAATTTGATTCAACATTAATAAATTTACCATCTAATAAAGACTACTGCTGGAGACAGGGAAAACCCATTTTTAAAGTTTAGTGAATTTGCTTAAGACATTTTGGTGATGAATAATTATTAATTGATCTAAAGCAATGAGAATTCTCCTTTATATTGCAAAAAACTAGAATGTTGACATTATAACCAGAAACTATTACAAATGGACAATGCAAGGCTTAAAAAAAATCGATCCTTTGAACCAATCCTACAAAAGTAAAGAAAAGCTTTTTTTCATTTAGTAAAGTATAAGTACAATACATTTAAAAGTATGTTTATCTATCTGTATGTCCATCTGTCTCTCAATGGGGAAAACCAATAATTATAATCACAGTGAACAATGAAATGATTGTTTTAAACTATGGATGATGAGTTTGGCTCATAAGAATGATAATGCTCATCATAATACTCACTAATTATAATTACATCCCAGTTCTCAAGAACATTTTCAATATTCATTTTAATTAGACTTTATAATTAGGCTCATAAATAATATTCACCCATACATACAGAATAGAAAGTTCACAAGGTGTTCCTAAGTGATGTGATTCTGAGGATGCTTGTGAGACAGACAAGGGTACTTTGCTTGTAAAAGAAAACTATTACAAACACTTTAATATGCCCAAGATTTAAAAGATGTTTGCATGTTTAAGGAAATACTTGCTAGTGCTTACCCTCTCAAACTGGTATAGAAGAGATGGACGATAATTCAGATCCTGAAAACTGGGAACTCCAGCTACAGACAAATACATGGTGATTCATCATTTTTAGCATTTCGATCCAAAGTCATATATATTTTTAAGAAACTGAAGAATAAAAAGCCTTGTTTAAGGACCCTGATATTGTTGGGCTTGAACTAGAGACTTTTCATTTACTGGTCCAGAACCTTAGCTGCAAGGCTACAACTGTCCTCAATTAATGTAAATTTATAATTAGTAAAAGTGACCATTATTGAGTATGTATCAGAAGCTTCACTATAGCTGTACAATCTAATACATCAGACAGTTTGAGATCAATATGCCAAAAACATACAATTAATATTGAAAAATCACAGAATAAACCGGCATGCAGTTTTTCCTTTAATGCTTTTCCATCCTTGGTAATGCAAAATGACTGACTGTCAGTTTAAGTATTTGTTAAATACCGTGAATGAAATAAAATATGCCCTTGCCCCTTCTGTAACATATTTTAATTTGATCTAAAATGTAACTTTACAAGAAAGAATGCAAAAACTAGTTTCAAGTGCATGGTTGACATAAAATTCAGTGCCAGCTGGTTTATTTTTATTACAAGACAAAATAACAAAGGAAATAAATTAAGAAAGAAGAAATTAAAATCTGCTAAACATCAGACAATAGAACCAAATACAGAGAAAACATCTCCAAAAATATTTTCATCATTCTTCATCTTGTGAATCATACAATAGGACCATGAGCTAGTGGTAGGTTTGACTACAGTACATGAATCATGATTACATGTGATATATTCAGACACAATATGTACAAATATAAACACCTGAAGAAAAAATACAGGAACAATGTTGGAGAGTCTGGCTTTCTGGCTCAACTGCTTTGCAAAAGCTGGTGTGAAGCTAAAACTGTAGTCGGTGGTTATCCAATGACATGTTAGATTTATACATGTTATTCAGTATGACATCTCAGAACACTGAAAATGAAAATCCTTCACAAACCTATGGCTGTGCATTGTTAGATGAGTGCAATGGATTTATATTTGGTTACAGAACTTCAAGGTTTGATGCTGACTTTTGCTGGTTATAAAGATCAGCTACAGTTTTCTGTGGATAAAATAAAACACAATCTAAAAAGGCACGGGTCTGTAGTGGGAGCCAAAAAGATTACACTGCCTTTTATTTAATACTGATGTTATGCATTTTCCTCTAAACATTTGGCTTAGGGAGGCAACACAGACTTTGTTCTGGCAGATCAAGGGAGGGAATGTCTTTAGTTAAACCGTTACAGTTTTACTTGCTCCAGAAAGAGAAAATTAATGGCAGGTTGTTAATGTATGAGCTCCAGGTTCTGTCGTGGTTCTCATACTTAATATTTAATTAAGTGAAAAGTTTAAAACTTTTTGATCCTTAACATACAGAGATATTTGTTCCTAAGCAAGATTGTGTCTATAAAAAGTGATGGCATGCGTAATTAAAATTACATTAATGAATACATGAAAAAAATCGAAATGAATCATTAAAATTTTTTTGTAGCTGTAGTCATCACCTATTTTTTCCTTAAGCAACGTTGAATGGTGCATGTAGTATATGTATCAGTTACGTTTTTGGATGAAACATTTAAAATACATTTTATAAGGCCATGTGTAACAGTCCAACATTCCAGCTATACAACCTATGTACAACTTTGTCTAAACATTTAAGCTTTGCATTAACCCTAATGAATCTCTTACCAATGCATCGAATAAAGACATATCACGTTGTTTTTGCATTTGGGCTAAATGCTCAGGTCTATGCGCACTCAGACCAATCCCTAACCTGATCCTAGACCTTATGTCTAATGTACAGGGAATCTTGAGAGTAACAAATTGCTTGTCAGCAGGTCCTCTGTAAAACAAAAATGCTCCCATACAAAAATAATGACTTTTCTTGCCTAGATTATTCAGCCTTCCTTGCTCCATATATAAATGAGAAGTAATTTCTCAAATAACATGTAAGGTACATTCGCTCTCTGTGATAATCTGCTGACAAGTTTGCACCCAAGTTTAGCTCAAGCAAACCACAGCCTATTGTTCTTTTTAGGTGGACCAGAAATAGGTTTCCTAGCAGTGCACCCAGATTTAAAAAGAGTCCTTACATGTCCTAAAAACCGAGGACCAAAACACCAAGTGTTTTTAAGCTTGAGTACAGGATTCGGTTTTAGCTTATTAAACCTTCATTAAAAGACAATTTCGGCCCCCACTCGAAAGGTTAAAGTGGAACACCATCCATGACACGAGTTTGCCCAAAATGCCTTCAATTCAATTTGTACTCACAATACAGGGCAATTTTTCACAATACAGAAGAAACCACTTTGTAAAAGACTGACTGATACTGGCCTAAAAAGTGAAAGTATTTTTTAAGTTTAATTTTACACATTCCTGTGATTTTATGATATTTTAAATGGGACTGTGACTGCCACAACACTTACTTCAGCTGCTTCCATTAGGGTTCGCCATAGCGGATTGTGATCCTCAGTATTATGTCATAGTTTTTACAATAGAGGCCATTCCTGATGCAACTCTCCCTATTAATCCTGGCTTGTGATGGGCACTTCAACACAGTGGCTTATGTATCCTGGCAGCAAGTTTTTTTTTTACTGTGAAACCAGAGCTTCTGGAGGAAACCCACGCAGATACGTGAAGAACATGCAAACTCCACAAAGAAAGGACCTGGACCGTCCCACCTGGGGATCGAACCAAGAAGCTTCTTCTTGCTCTACTAATAAAATATAGTTTGCAGAAGATTGACTTAATTACTGTTAGGAGCCAGACAAACTATCAGAATGAAGAAATATAGAAGGAATAATTTTCAATATTGGTACTGTGTTAAAAAAAATATTGGCAAAGCTTTACACAACCAGAGTTAGTAATAAGTGAAAGTTTTCCCTGTCAAATGGAGTTAATTAAATTAAATCCATGCCATAATAGAAGGAGACAGAAGGAACATAACTGGCCCTGTAGCCAGTAAGAATGACATTCTGGTCTTTTTGTCAGTGCAGCACTGGCCATCAAGGATCTTTGAACTATCATTTAGGAGGGAGTGAATAGCACCTCTGAGGCGACAGTAATTTGTTCCTCAAACTGGTTTTTGTGTTTTGGAAATACATGCAAAGCCACACCCTCCCAGAACGTTTAAGAATAATGGAATAGTGGCAAAAATAAATGAGTTTCACCTGAATTGTACTTCCGAGTTTAAAAAACAGAGACTGTGTGTGATATGACACACGTGTGTGTTACTGTATATGGCAATAACATCAGAGCACTTTTACATGAGGCAAGATTAGGATGAAGAAAGCATCTTTAAAGATTTAATGAACTAATCATAAAAATTCAATTAATGGAAACCCAAAATGCACATCTTACAATGTTTTTCAGAATTCCTTACTTCATTAATTTCCTCTTAGTCTCTCCTTCATTTTAAGCAAAATACCAGGACACTTCAAGTATGTTCCAACAGTCCACTTCAATGTATGAGCTCCTGTTGAATCCTGTGTAGACCAAAGGTCTAGCAAAATGCATTTGTAAAAAAAAAACTCAGACATTGCGACTGTTAAAAGTCCCAGTTATTCTGGATACAGTTTGTGTTGAAATGCTTGGCCTGTGGATCACCTCAACGTGAGGGTATTTTTTTCCACCGAGCTTTATGTTTCCTTGATTCTAGGTCAGTGTGTGTTTGATTTAAGGGGCCATTGTCTTCAGACCTTGTTTCTCCATGATGTTCCAGAGCTTGCGCAGGTTGGATTGGGTGATGCCGTCATCAGGTTTGAGTTGCAGGGCTCTCAGGTAATTGGCCTCGGCCTCTTGAAGTTTGCCGTTCAGATGAAGGATAGCACCAAGGTTCATTAATGCAGCAGGGTACTAAAGGTAAAAGAAAACAAGATGTCTTACAAATCACAGTTAATGTTTGGTAATATACAGTGAAGGATTTTTTTTTATAAGATTCATCTTTATCCTGGTCAGGTGGGTGTGGCCACAAGGTAAAATACTCCCTTGGCTCGGTTCACAAAAATAGTTGTTTTTTTATTTTTGACACATTTTCATTCCAATCTAATTTTTGTATGAACATATACAGTATGAACTATGAATATGCCATCCATAGAGCAAGTAATAGACTAAAGAGACTGAAGTTGAACATCAACAAAAAAGGTGAAAACAGTCCCCAAAAGTGCCTGTTTGGATGAACTCCTGGGTTGATAGCAGTACCTAGGATTTAAACTCAGAGTACAAACACTCAGCAGAGTCTAGCACATTTGGCCACGGCACCCACATGCCCCTGAGAAAACACAAAACGCAACAATCTTTTGATTTCTGCTCATAAAGGGAACTATGAGAAGAAATGTTGATGAGCAAGTGTTTTCATTTATTTAGTATTTCTTGTCATTAATTTGGTTTTACGGTAATTGAAGTTTTGTTTTTTATTTTGTCCTGAAACCCTTATAATGTAAAAAGCTGTGTCGATGGATTTCAGAAGCTCATAGATTATACTTAGCATAAATCTAAATCGAACTTTAATATGACCCTAAATTACCCCATGTTATTCTGCTGTTAAGCAATCTTGGGCTGCACAAACATACCCAAAGGCGTCATAGTATGCTACCACAAGGGTTAGTTTAAGAGACAATTTTAGGGCAGCTGCCAGGCATTTCACATGAAAATAAGAAAAGTGGTCATTTGGTGGGGCATTAAGCAATAAATTACCCCGGTGTGTAACCTTACAATAGAAGGTAAAACCACAAAATTAAATCTGGGGACCAACTAACTGTAGCTTTGGCATGAACTGTTCACAGGCAACACACGTCGTACAGCCAATTTATATACAGTAAATTTACACAGCACATGTATTGACAGTTTAACACCCAGGGCATTATATAAAAGTTTTGTTTCTTCATACATTTTATAAAATCCTGTTTGTTTCTTTTGGTTGGAATAAACACAGTAATGCTTCTTGCAGACACAACCCTCACTATTTATACAGACTTGGGACCTGCCCTACAATGCACTGGTTAATGCATCCTAGTGGCTAGGTACCAGTACAACAATTACCTGGTTTCAGTTAACCTGGCAGCATGTTTTTGTACTGTGAGAAGGAAACGAAGCAGACATGGGGAGAACATGTAAACGTCACACAAAAAGGACCAGGACTGCCTCATCAAGGGATCGAACCTATCGAGAACTCTACTAATGAAAACACACTTAGATGATATAATATTAATATGGTACAGTTTAAAACATTATAAAATAACACCTGACCTATGAAATACACATCTGTGTTTGGTGCTGCTTTAATATAACTTTAGCCAATATGGAGCAAGAATTTTTGTAAAAAAGCAAAAAAACATTAAAAATGTTACATTTAATTAATTTACATATGATCAGTAAAAGTAATGTTACTCATATAGCAGCATGACTATACTAAATGTATGGATGTATGTTAAGTATTGCTCAATCAAAGGTTCAAACAGCTCTCCTCTCGCCTCTCCTATATCCACCTCTCACAACTCTTCTTTATCAATTCCTCCCTTTAAGCAATGCAGACACAACAGCAGCTCCAGATGTTGGGAGGATCAGATAAGCTCAGCAGAACCAGCTGCTGCAGAGACAAGCTTAGCTGAGAGCACAGATGAGCAGGGTCAGCTCACCAGGGCAACACAGTCTCAGTATTTATAAACGCCATATTCTGCCTAGCAAAAATATCCAAAGCATACTGGATTTATACCAAGCAGATGTGAGACAAATAATTTGCAGCCGTTTGAATGATCTTATTAACCAAATAAACTTACTTTATTACTTGTGACAGTTTTTGTATTAACTCACGCCGTAAAAATTTGAAATGAAATATTCTGAGCAAAGATTTATAAAAAAAGAACCTCAAATGAATCTAAACATTTTAAACAAGACCAATTTATGCTCATTCTTTTAGCATTAGATAAAGATTGGGATAATTTTAACATTCATTAAGATTGCATAAAAAAGCTTTATAACGGAGCAATGATTTACATCAGTGTAAAACAAGCCTATAGGTGAGTATATAGGTGAAGATAGAGCAGTAAGATGAATCCGTTGCTACTTACATCAGGTCTTAGGCTGGCTGCTTGTTTGTAAAACCTCTCAGCTGCATCATTTAGGCTGGCTTGTCTAAATAAGAAAAGAAATTAATGTTATATAAATTGAAAGAACAATTTAAATAGATTTTCAATTAAATAACTTCCTAGCTTTGTTGTTGAGGTTGATTAAACTCTGTGGGACAGTTAATAAAGCCATAAAGTAGTTAAAAATGACAGTGTAAAATTCCCAACAATAAGCGGCCACCTGCTACTGCATGAACAGTTTGACTTGCTTGGTTCACTGCAATTACAAAAATATAAATTACTGACCAAGCAAGTTAAGCACAGCAAAAAGATCATTTATAATAGTTCAACATTAATCCCTATAATATCTTAAGGACAATTAACCCTATGACAAACAAATTTACTCTTGTTGTTATTTTCCTTTAGCCTTGATAGAAATTTGAATACCCAGTACATACAGTGATGAAGCTGCCTGAGAAGCAGAGCCCCCGAGAGCAATATGAGAGAACTGCACATTTGAAACCCTCTGTACCTCCCTACCCTCTCGCATCTCACTCCAAGCTGAGACTCTTCCATGCTCCAGTCCAAGACAAACATCTAAAGAATACGAGCTCTGAGCGATCCGGACTACATGCCAGCGACCAGCAGGAGACAGAACCCGAGACTGCAATTAACAGCAAAACTGTGGATGCTACAACCTACCACAGTTGTATGGTTCTTTCAAAATGATTAATTAGTGAATATTACAAATCATAACACTACAGTGAAATCTGTTTCAGAAAAAAAAAAGATTTGAGGAATACTAGGCTGAACCCTTGACCATGAACCAACCACATATTTCACATTGTTTGTGCCTATGTGAAGTTTTTTGGTGAAAAAAAAATGGAAGGTCATGTACTGATCTTAGGCAATGTTCATCCCAAAGCTCTCATCTACAAAAAGGTAACCTGTATTTATATGAATCAGGGTAAAGAATATGAAGCTTTATTATATCATTGATTTATACACCTGTTGACATATAGGTTTTGCTGAAACTAGAGCTCACTTATTAGAAAGGTCTCAACAAAGCTGTGACCATATAGTGCATTAAAAAAACACATGTAAAAGTCTAATACTTGGTTAATGGTTTTCAAAGCATTTCTGAAGGTCAGAAAAGGACTTCTAAAAGCCTGGAACATTCAAAACAGCAGGAGCTTTTTAAATGCCAAACTGTGGGGATAAGTAATAAAGTGGAGGTAGTAATAGAAAGCTCATGTTATGCCATCTGTGGAAACAAAATGAGGCTGCTTGACTTTTATGAAACATAATTTTACCGTCTCTAGTATTTGGTGACAAACAAATAGCTTATACAGACTTAGGGAACAACTTATTGACTTATTTATTCAATGGACAGATGAGAAATAATACGATATTAATTTGCAAACATAGCCTAGTGGTTAGGGTACAGGACTAGTAATCCAGAGGTCTCCGGTTCAAACCTCACAACTGCCAGGTTGCTGCCCTTGAGCAAGGCCCTTAATCCTCATGATATGTATACTGTAACTGTAAGTCGCTTTGGATAAAGGCATCTACTAAATGCTGAAAATGTAAATAAAACGTACTTAATTCTCTCCCATTGCCTGCAATAAACACGTAAAACAAGAACATACGAATGATCTACTGAACACATCAGTTTTACAATAAAATCATTAAATGATAAAAAGCAAATGCTTCAATATTTGTGCACCAAGATGAATTCAAGCAACAGCTCTGCCCTATAAAATATTTTTTCTTTTAATTTTCCTCTTAGTGTAGTCGTATCCAACTACCTGATTGCATTTTGCTTCCTCTACACTGAAGCTGATCTCCACTGTGACTGAGAAGAGCCGTGACTCACACGTGTGCATAACAAAATGAATATTTTCACCTGCACACACTCCATCTTTCAAACTACTTAAAATGTTTAATGTTATAAAAAAACACTCAATATAATGTAATATCGGAGGATAAGATGATAAACACCAGGGATGTACTAATCTGGTAACACATTCAGTATTCACTTTATAGTGCTTATTGTCTTTTCTTTATTAATGCATCGGCTATACTTTGTGTTAAAAAGTGTGTATCCATTCTTCAAAATGCTTATGTAAAGGGTCTTTAGGCTCTAAGGTAGAACTTGAGAACATATGGGATTTTCTTTGCTTGGAAAACATTTGTGCCTGTGCAGCAGTAAAAAAAATTCTAATCGCAGCAGGAGTGTTCCTGATGCTGTGAAACTGTGCTAATGATTATCACCGAAATCCCAAACCTCCCAAGATGCCAAGTTTGACCTGTAAATACGTTTGCTGATACCTGCTGTCAGTCTCATTCTATTTATCATCCACAGTCCTTGAGCATCCTGGAGTGACCTTGATATTGTTTATGATTCTCCCACTTTCCTGCAAAGCTCGAAACTTTTTACCGAGTAAATCTCAGCTGGTGGTCCTACCTGAGCATATGTGCCGCACTGAAAACCACGTCAAACTCCTCGCTGTCAAGCTGAGCAGCCTTCTGTGCCATCTCAGCCGCCTCTAAAAGCCTGGATTCCTCCATCAGGAACTGACCTGAGGAAAAGAGAGAGAGATGTGTCACGCACTTCATCATATCTATCTACAGGGCAAGTAGATACCGTTACCTTTCAGAGTCTGGCTCAATACCTGTTCCACTGCATAATGGTTCCAGTGAAAGTGAGAATAGTAGTGGTTAATGAAGGGCATTAGTGAGCCTCTAATTTATTATGATTATCAATTAATGTTTACTAGTTCCTTCGATGTGGATGCTGCTTTGTAGATGGAAGTACAATCTTTCACAAGTTTTCACAATGTGCACGTCAAAAAACTCTGTAGCTAACTGACTACAAATCCAAGTTAAATATTAACAACTACTAAATAATACTGTGGGCAAATAAAAAATAATCTTGTACAGTGAATTTTATGACTTGTGATATTGTCTCCTAATGCCAGCAGAAAGAAGGGAAAATTTGGCAGCCAAACAGTCTAGTAGAAAAGTGATTCCAGCTATTTGAAGAAGCCTGCACTGTATCTAGCTCCACCGTTTTTACCCCCTTCTTAGTAATCCTGGCAGACAAGAGGGCTAACGAAATCTAGCGTAGGTATTTAGATACGGTACGTACGGTTCACTTGACAATGGAAATGATGACAAATTGCAGGATCACAGATTAGTAACTGTGCTGAGGTGAACCACATTGTCTGGTGGAAAACTGGTATAATGTGTACTAATGATCCATTAAATGTTTCGGGAGCTGATTTACTGATGAGCCTGATTCGGAAAGTTAAGTGCCAGAAGTCAACCAGCATAAACTCTGCACTGGCTTTTGGAAGCTGTTCCAACGTGCCAAACTTACACAATGTCACGCCAAAGCAGGCATCATCCCAAAAGAGTGAATATTAGTAGAACCACCATCACAGATCTGCCCCAACTTTTAAAAACATAACAGATAAAACAAGAAAAATCTCCAGCTACTCAGCATGCTGGAAAAATGTGTCAGCAATGAAAAAAAACCATAAGGAATTATTAGTTTGACTGAGGCACATGCTGTGAGTCCTCTTCTTTTGACATTTGTTAGGCACACAAAGTTTGCAGATTTTAGCAGCTCAGTTGTGTGATAGGATGTCAGGAATGTTAGCTGACTGAACTGTAATAGTTCAGTCTGTTCCCAAAAAGGCTTAATCTGAAGCCAAAGTAGAAATGGAAAAGTAATATTATTAGATTTTGTAAAACTTGACATGATTCATATTATATTAAATTCTTTATTTTGAAAATGTCTCAGATGGGACAAATTTTACATTGGGGGGGGGGGGGGTCATATTGTAAAATCTAGAAGTGTAAAATAAAAAGGGCAAAGCATTATGATGTAATCATATGGAAGCTTAGATATGTTGAGCAGATCTCTAAGGCACTGAACATGAACCAGAGCCCAATGGGGAAACACTTTTAATAGCAGGATGAACGGTGATATATCCTTCAGTACCAGCCACTACAGACACAGTAAGTCTTCAATTGAACCAGTTGATTAAACCCTTATTTGCTATTTCCTTTAGAAAAACAATTACCATTTATTTAAAACTCACCTAAAATAACAGCAGTTCTTACCATAATGCATGTAGCAGTTGCCTTTAGTGGGATCCAGTTGAATGGCCTTCACAAAATACTTCTCAGCTTCTGCTTTCTGACCCTAAAAAAAATCATAGTATTGATGTACAGTCAAACTTTGGGTATAACTGTATTGGCTTTAGATTTTAATAACTCCTGTTTCAGTGACTAAATAATTTAGACTAAATATATTTTCTAAAAAGTTACTACTTAAACTGGTTATGATAGAAGTTCGATAATGCACTTTAACATGTAGCATGACCTTCTAGTTCTTTCGAATAAACTATAATTAGTTGGTGATTTATTAATGTCTGTACAAATCTATTGCAAAGTACACAGAACATTTGTGCCAAGGTTATAAACTACAATAGTTTTTTTTCTCATGTTATTAGCAAAAACTAATCCAATTAAACTCTTGTGATTTAAGTGATGAGTAGTAGCATGAGTAGCACGTCTTCATTTCGGCACCTGTTTGTGGGTGAGGTATATAAGATGTAAAAAGTTGGAAAAAATGGGTGAGCGTGAAGATTTGAGTGAGTTTGACAAGGGCCGTTATGGTGCTAGATGACTGGGTCAGAGCATTTCCAAAACTACAGCTCTTGAGGGATGTTTCTGATCATTTTCTATCAAAAGGGGTCCAAGGAAGGTACAGTGGCATTCAGACTCCACCATGCCAAAGTATTATACAGCATTATGGAATTTAAACTAATACATGTATATGTATTATATGTATATTGATGTATGTACATTTATAAATGCATGTGTATCATTATACATAAACAGTACAGCCCAACAGTTGCATCATACTCAGGTTAAGACTCCCTTGTCATTCAACCATGGACATGATAGAACGAAATACAGTTTCAGGTCTCGGTGTGTAATATAACAGATACAAATACACTAAGGTATAAAAGAAAATAACTAAGAAACTGGAATATAATAGAAAATAATAAACTAAGATAAAGTATTTGAATATTTACAGTACAAGTATTGCACAAGAACTTATCAAATCACGTCAACCATAATAAAAAAATGATTTTTTTCAAGAACTGTTGCCACATAGTTAAAAGCGTTTTATTTATTTTTTTACAAGTGCTTGTGTGAACCTGTTAGCCACTGGTATGATGGGAATAATGTTCACATATTTTGGCCATATAGGGCATGAATGTAAATGCGATGATATAACTGCATTTGTCAAACTCTTAAAACCTAGTCAGAGATTTCATGATCATCTGCATTAAGATTACACGCTTTCACACCTCTGCTGATAAATAATGCAGAAGTTTAGATATAGAGCAGGCAAAAAAATAAATACATAAAACAGTGATTTATTTAAATGTATATTATTTACAGAGTTTAAATCCCAACCCTACTCGGTGTGGTTCTAAATCAGTTTTATGCATTTCCTTTATCTTTGAGATGTACTGTTTATTGTTAGACATGCCTGCTTGTCTCCTCAGAGCATGGACTTAAATCAGGAGGACAAGTGTAAATCAGTGCACTGCACATGGTTCACATTAAGGAAGCACATACAGTGATGCTACAGTGCATTACATCAAGTATGTGGTCTTCAATTCTAATACATGTGTTTTACTATTTCAGACATACACATGTCCTCATTTAAATATGCTTGCACGCATTGTGCACATTTCCTTTTTCACTTCTTAAAAAAAATGATGAGAAGTAAATACAAAAGAAAACAATACACC
The DNA here is from genome assembly GCA_034509265.1 of Microcambeva bendego. NCBI lineage: Eukaryota > Metazoa > Chordata > Actinopteri > Siluriformes > Trichomycteridae > Microcambeva > Microcambeva bendego. The sequence goes on along the minus strand of JAYDZG010000009.1, from coordinate 20,837,582 downwards.
CAGAAAGCTTGTTTTTAAGGTTACTAATTTCCATGTCTTTACACCATGTGTTCATGCTCAAGTTATCGCTCCAAATCAATATCCTGTCTAGCCTTTTTTCCCCTCTCAGTCCACGGTCTCCCCTCTTCGTTTCCGCTGACCCCTTAATCTGAGCGTGACATCAGACGGACAACAGACACGCCGCTGTTCTGTCCTCTCTGAGGTGTTTATAAAAGGAGTCTCAGTGTGATTAGCTGAGGAAATGACAGAATTCAATAACACGGTTGAAAAGACTTCTCACACCCCTGGGCTTCGACTCCATTACCACCCGGTGGCAGATAGGAAAGGTCAGGCGGGTCAGCTCTGCAGGGGAAGCATTGATTTTCATCACATCAACCAGTATCAACCCCTGAATGCCCGTATCTCTCCACCCCCTGCTTGGCGATGACCACCAAGACATGAGAGATCAAAAGGACAAACACATTATCATTACTTGTTTGCATGGTTTGTGTTCTTGGTCTGCATGGTCAATTTTCAATGATTACTGTCCATACTTGACATTACAAAGGTCAGTTTTGTAAGCCTAAGATTTTAATTATTCAGGGTAATGGGTAATAGCGCCAGTAAACACAGGGCGAAGGTCCTGAAGACTCTAAACTGGGTATAAATGCCTTCTAGCCTACACATTCACTTCTCAGTTTGGTTACACATGGTGAAAGATGTTTGATGAAGAGTTAAAGGATGAAGGATCAAACATAGTCTACTCAAAGTCAACAAAACACCTTCTAACAAATAATATTCTCTCAAAATCTATCATGATTTACATTTTCAGCATTTAGCTGGAGCCTTTACCTAAAGCGACTTACAGTACAGTTACAGTCTGAGCAATGAAGGTTAAGAGCCTTGCTCAAAGGCCTAACAGCATCAACCTGGCAGTGGTGAGGTTTGAACCAGCTACCTTTGTATTACTAGTCCTGTACCCAAACCACTAGGCTACAGCTAGGCTAACCACGTCACCTGTCAGTGCTCATAATGTTATGCCTAGTCGGTGTAAGTCCATTTTGAGTGACGGAACTGCATGAGCCTGCACAAAGCCCAAACTTATAAGCCCGTTAAACGCCTTTGGGACAAAACTGGAACATCCAGTGCTATCCAAGCCTCCTTTTCTGACATCAGTGCCAAGCCTTACACATGCTCTTTTGTCTGTTCAGGCACTAAGTCCTACCTACATACTCTAAAATCCTGTGGTAAGCCTAGATAAATGTGTTGTCATCTGTAAGCAAAAACAGATGAAAAGCACTTTATTTTTCCTTAAACAAAAATATTTTTCGAAGAAACCACAATTCTGCTGCATGATTGTTATCTTACAGAGCGTAGTCTCCGAAAGAGGTTACTCACTTTATTTTTCATTTATTCATCAAATCGCTCAGCCGTGTTTCACATCATTTCTCAGGTCTTTTCTACAGCCCTGAAGTGGCATTGTTTGAACTATGCCCCCCCTTCCCACATCACTCTACTGCTCTATAACCAGCTGTCTGCAAATACACAACACTGCAGGGTTTAAATTTCATCCTCATTTCAAATCAGCACAAAGCTGTGAAGACAAGACAGAATCTCTTCACCCTTCAGAGTTTTTCATTTCCAGTCATTGCTCATCTTCTTTGCTTTCTCAACTTTACTGCACACTCTTTGTGACTTTCCATCTCTAGAGTGTACAGAAAACAATGGACAACATTGTATTTTGACACCATGAGGACCTAATGTTGCTCTGCATGTTGCTGATCGTAACTTATTTTGTTATGCAATGAGCAATCGCTCTCAATAGATGAATAGATTGAATGCAGTAGCCATACATATTTGAGAGTCAGAAACATTATTTCACCTGCTTTTTAGATAAAACAGATGGTAATTCTGCATGGTACATAGACGTTTCATAGACTTTCATAGACATAGAAAGTTTTTATGTTCTTATCCAGACATACCAGTTATGGTATTATTATTCAAGGCTCAATTGACTGTTTTCGAAATGTCCCGGAGAAAGCATGTGCTAGCCAATCTCGTTTAAAACCAATAGCTGTTGCATACATAAAGGAAATGGCTACAGAATCTGAGTGGCCATAAAGGTGTATAAAACACTACATGAAAAATGGCTGTTAAGGCACCACTTCAGGGGCAAATCCTTTTTTTATACCACAGGGATAAACAGATTTTACAAGCAGGCAGGAAGCGAGATGGGTGAAGCATTCAGTAATAAGCATCGGTAATCAATACTACCGTAAATTCCGGGCTATAAACCGCACCTGAGTATAAGCCGCACGCTCTAATTTTAGAAAGAAAATCAATTTT
>JAYDZG010000009.1:20806226-20830759 GCA_034509265.1 Microcambeva bendego | reverse complement strand
CGTGCGGCTTATACTCAGGTGCGGTTTATAGGCCGGAATTTACGGTACTAGGTTAAATACTGCCAAGTGATTAATTAATAATATAAATTCAGTAAAGGTTGTGAGCTTTTTATTAAAAAAAATAAGATGAACCGCCCAGCACAAAGTAATTATACTTCACACACACACACACACACACACACACACACACACACACACACACACAGACTCACCCATCATGTTGTAGAGACTCTGAGGAGCAAACTGACGTGGCATTTTCTGTATAGCTTCTTTGTACGCAGAAATAGCTTCCTGTGACAAAAACACCAAGGACATAATTACTAACAGGCAACACATCCTGCCTCTACAAAGTCATGATGATCCCAATCTTTCTGTGAACTTTCAGCTGGCAGAAGTGGCTTCAATGGCGGCCAGAGTTAGCGGCATTTTTGTTGGCTAAATGTCCTTATTGGCGTAACAATTCAATATGGTAACACTTAAAAAATGGGAAAACTATTATATGAAAAAACGACTGATTTTACTGCAGCCGTTTGGCAGAGGTTGCAAGTAAGTCACTCATTGTTATATTTATGCAGAAACTTGCTGTAAAGCTTCCAGTGTTGTTTTGAATGTTTGCCATTGCTGTACGTGATTGGTGTGTTGAAAGATGAACTGACACTTAGGCCTGAGTCCGCATGTTCAAGAATGTCTCTGGTTTTGGCTGTATGTATCTGTCTCTTGTCTAATTCTTACAATTTCCCCTGTCCCTGCCCTATAGCATGATGGTATCATCAACACCATGTATCAATGTAGAGATGAAATAGACTGTGTTTATTTATAGTGTTGCAGGGACGGTTGTCTGTTCAACACTTTCTTCAATCTCTGCACGAGGCTAAAAGTTTCTTTATCAAATTAACATAGAGATTTCTTATAGTTGCAAGAATATTTTATTTCCCAGTGTACTACTGCATAGTAGCCCCGACTGCCAAACAGGTCTATGGATTAACTTCTCCAACTTGGACTCATTTACAGCTGCCTCAGGCTGTTTGAAGGGCAGCTTACCTCCTGGTGGCCCTGTTCATGCAGCAGCTTGCCTAGGTTATAAAGGCAGCTTGTGACGGAGCTCTTGTGTGCATGGGGATCCTTCAGGTTTTCGTCAGGAATGTCTGCACAGGTATGGAAAGTGCGCTTGGCCTCATCTAAGCGTCCCTGGTTCATTAAGATGATTCCTGTGTTCAGGTAGGCAGCTGAGAAAAATGAAAAAAGAAAGTTTTAGCTCAGTGTAGTGTACTGGACTAGCTCTGTCAGGCTGCCAAGGTTGGACCCTTGAGCAATGCCCTAAACCAGCAGTTGTCACAGTTCACATCTGTGATTCACTTCGCTTGAAAGCTTCCGCTAAATGCCGTGATTTTAAATGAAAAGAAAGAAGTGTGAAAGTTCACTGTTCATTACTGTGCAGGCTGAGGATAATTAGGCTCTTTGGGGCTTGGGAAGGTCTGAGGCTTATTTAGGCAGATAAATTGGCAACTTGTCTGTAGGGTGCCCATATATATACGACACCCCTTTGGTCAAATGCTAGTATTGGCAGGATAAGATGCGCTAGCCATGATTAACTGCCCCTGAATTAGTGGGTTTAATTGCATGGCTTAATAGCTATTTTAAACAGCAGATTGGATAAACAAGTTTATTCTCTTTAAGAAAACGAATCAATTCTTATCTCTTTTACCTCCTTAATTTCCCAATTAATCACAATAAGGTTGGCAATGGGAACTTTGTTTGGCCTGACTGCATATATCACTATTCATACTTGAGTTTGGAAACTGCAGTTTCCCTTTTTGTCCCATTTTACCCCATTTGCTAGAGTAATCTTTTACCCCTAGTAATCCCTACTTAGACACCAACACATTAGTGAAGAGCCCAACTCTTTTGTTTAATTTGGTCATTTTTCCCTAGCAGACTGGATGGTACACGGTGATCCAAACTCTTTCACTGATCTAGGTTTGACCAAATCCAGTATTGATTAAATATTGATTTTGTAGGAATTGAACAAATACCCAAGCTGAGTCAGCTAGTATCTGGGCATCTAACTCAGTAATGAATAGCCAACACACTGAAATACACACACATGCACCCACAGAGTTAAATCCGCAGTAACTAACGTCAGTTAAAACAGTCAATGAAAAAAAGTGCTCTTACAAGCAAGAGTTGGGCGGCTCCCGATTGCCAGCTTGTAGTAGTGAAGAGCTTCTGAGAACCTTTCATTCTCCTGTAGGAGCAAACCCCTTAAAAAAGAACACAGAACAGTGCTACTTATTATTGGCTTCATTAAAGTTCTTTTTCGTGCGAACAGCTACCCACCAACACTGAGATCTGGGTTTGCATCTTAGCTGCGATATCGGAAAGTGGGGGAAGGGGGCGGCCGAAGCCTTGAGATAAATCGGGACCCCGTTTTCTGGGTATTATTGCCTTCCCCCCCATGTTTCAGAATAAAAATGGACCTGTCAGGTCCCTGCCAGAGATAAAGCAGCTTTTGAAAATGAACTAAAGTGAAAAAGAAAAAAGAATATTGTCTATTTTAAAGGCTTCACTCAATCTATAGTCCATGAGCAACAAACATCAACCGGCAGTGATTGGCATCGTTTAGGTTTAAAATGTTACAGTCTCGTTGTTACTTCTTCCGAACTCTCGGGTTAAAAAAAAAAAGCTCCCAACAGCACACAGCTAAATGATTAATGAGGGTACAGATACAAAAAAAAGTTTCACTGATATAGATACAGAAAGTTTGCTTTAGTCACAAACATGTCCTGCTGTATGATGAATGTATTTTCACTTACAGATTATACAGCATGTCAGCCATGTTCCTTCTGTAGTACAGAGCATTCCTGTAGGCTTGCTCAGCCTCCGCTATCTTCCCTTGGTTCTTTAGGACATTACCTAAGTTTCCCCAGGCTAGAGAAGAAAATAATTTGTAAAATATAGCTTTGTAACCATAAAACACTACACAGTGTAGCTACTTGTAGCACTAAATGTACACTTTACCACTACATGGTAAAAAGTAGTTAAGTCAATAAGTCAAAAAATGCTGGTTCCACATTTTGTGTTAAAAAGTAAATATAGCTGTGAACATCAGAACATCTTAAATGAATCACTAATTGAACTGACCTTTAGCAGGGTTTACAGCTATCCCTGACTTGTACAGCATCTCCTCATTGTGCCAGTCCTGGTTCCTTAAAAATGTCTTCACTCCGAAAAGTAGCACCACAGAGCCACTGCAGGCGAGCACCAGACTCCTGGATGTATTTGTCCTCAGTCTTATCCAGAGTGCCCTCATCCCAACTGCCACCAGTAAGCAAAAGCCCATGCTGGGGATGTAGAGGACCCGCTCTGCCACCACAAAACCTACATAAAAAAACAAGTTTGTGGCAGGGAGGAACGGGATGGCCAACAAGCCTAAAGAGAACACCACTACATTCTCAGTGGTGGGCAGTGAAGTCCTAGCTACATAGTGCTTTTTGGTTCCGTTTCCATTGGTCTGAACGGAGTCCGAATCTGGAATCGAATGTTCGTAGTCTGAATGATAAGCGTGTCCATTTGTGCTGGACTTGCCATTCGCATCATGAGCTTTTCCATTGGCCTCCTTCACCTTGCTTGGGTGACAGTAAAACCCAAACCCTGCCAGTGATAAAAGTATAGAGTAGAACGCCACCGTGTGGAGGTTCCTCCAGTCGGTGATGGTCCTTAGAAGTGGCAGCGCGTCCATGGACCAATCGAAGCTCAGCATATCCGGGCAAAGAAGAAGCCATACGTTCATGACTGGCAGGTAGAAAAATGTAAGTGCTCTGGTCAGGACACATGGGCAGTCTGCTGCAGGGTTGTCAGAGTTGGAGAAGTTTGGGGGTTTGTTGCCCATCCAGTAAATACGACAGGCCAGCAGGAAGACGCCCCAGGAGCCCAGCAGGAACACACTTAGCAGCAGATGCAGGTTCTTCTTCTAAAAAACAGAAAGAGAGCAATTCAGAATCTAAATAAGAACAGGAAATATTTGAGAAAACAGAGCCAAAGTAGTTTTCTGGTTGGTTTAAGACTTGAGACCAGACGTGAAATCTGACTAGTGCTTTAATGTAAAACTTAAGGACAATATAAAACATAATCAGGCATAATGCACAACACTCTGACATAAATCAGAATGGGTTCTAACTTCAGGCAATTTGCAAGTATTACTGTTAAAATATGTTTTTTCTTTCTCCCTTCTCCTTTCGGCTGCTCCTGTTGAGGATCGCCACAGCGGATCACAATATGCATTATTAATTCGGCATGGTTATTACACCTGACACAGGGCACTACAATGCACCAGTTTATGCTTCCAAGTGGCGAGCTACCTATAGGACAATTCAGTGTATCCAATTAAGCTAGCTGCATGTTTATAGAATGTTGGAGAAAACTCATGAAGGAAATCCACATGGACAGGGGAGAACATGCAAACCCCATTCAGAAAAGACCAGGATCTTCTTGCTGTGAGCCACCATGCTGCCCTGTTGGTTTAATATGATAAAGCTGGTAAAATATCTTTGAATCAATGCAACAAAATACACAAAGCCATTCAAGGCTAATGTTTGAGCAGTTGGGTGTTGCTGAGATCCTGGCTGTAGTGCAGGTTGAGTAAGAAGGAATTAGGAGGACCTTTCTTCTTCCAGCTCAGTAGCACTGCTGCAGTATTGATTTCTTTCCTCCTTTTGTCATCTCTGTTTTATCTGGCGATGACAGGACAGCGATCTCAGGGGGAATCTCCAAAAGAGTCCACTCTCCTAATCTAATCACGTTACCTAATCCAGCACAGTCACAGTAAACATCTTCTCCATGGCAGAACCCTGCTTCCAACCATCTAACACAGTTAAAGCTTTATATAAATCGAGTGACAGTGGAGCAAGGGATCTTCACTACTATTGTTTCATTAATTAATGATGTGTGTCTGTCTGTTACTCAGAATACTTTTCAATCTGCAGCATGCTATTTATAGTTGCTAGATACCTATAGGACGATTCAGACTCTCCAATTAACCTGACTGCAAGTGTTTTGGAATGTAAGAGGACACGGGGAGAACATGCAAACTCCACACAGAACCACAGAACCACACCACCTACAGATCAAACCAAGGACCATCTCGCTGTGAGGCGTCAGTGCCACCCACTTAGCCACCATGCCACTCAGAAAGAGATCGACTTCACTGTTAATGACCATTTCCTAAATTTGTGAACATTAAATCATGTATATGATACAACAACAACAGAAATGTTCACAGAAGATCTGACAATGATGTCCACACTTGTAGGACATCTCCAGGTTATTGTACAGTGACAAATGTAAGTCCCGAAATAACATGAAACAGCTAAGGTTAAAGGTTGACACAGAAACCTGCCAGCCAGAGACGTTTTGTCCCTGACCTGCTCCCTGGAGGAGGTCGCTTTTAATCCTCCTGATGTACAGAAACTACACAGACAAGTAGGTAACCATAATGCTAAGTATAATGAAAGCTTAGTGTTTAAGACACACAAGGGCAAAACACACATGGTATGGAATGTGTAAGTGCTTTGGATAGGAACTAATTATAGAATCATTAGAGGGAGGTCTAAAGTGGAACCATCATTCGGCTTGGGGTTTTGTATTAGCACAATCCAATAAACACCCAGTGAATTTTAGGAACACAGTGCTGACTGATTAAGAATTAGCACCTGCACATTCAGACAGAGGACACGGCATGCTTACTAAATACATGAATCCAAATGTTGAATGGACTACTTTAATGTAATCATCTCTGTGGATATAGCATGCCGGGGGGACGACCCCTCTCAGCACACTGCTCAGACTTCAAAGACTGACCTGGCCTCAGGAAATTATGTTCGACTATATAAGTAATACTGTGAGCATGATTATCCTCTAATGCTCAACAGGTCCACAAACAAAGAAGATCAGATAGCATAAAGATATGCCCAGCAAAGCCAAATTCCCCAAGGAAAAAAACTAGGAAACTCTCAATGCAAAAGCAAAAAAAAAAGAAAGATGTTTCATAGCAATTGCAAAAGTTACAGTAGTTCTGAGAATGTTGGATTGAGAATGTGCATAATTACTTTTTATCTGTTGGTATTCACAAACAGCATTTTTATGGAAGTCAGAATGTCTGGAATTTCCGACTGCTTAAACACAATTCTGCCAGCTTTTACATTTCAACTGTTCTTTTTCAGTCTTTCAATAAATAATGCCTACTTCTTTTATTTATTTATTGTGTGAGCAGTAAAAATGAAGTTTTTGGACCACATAGCTGCCGTTCTGGTGCTCCCATTTTCTCCCACAGTGCTAAAATTGTCTTTAGGTGTGTGTGTGTGTGTGTGTGTGTGTGTGTGTGTGTGTGTGTGTGTGTGTGTGTGTGTGATAAGGTATGAATGTGTGTATGAACTTCTGCCTTGTCCATGGTGTTCATGTGTGCCTTGTGTTCATTGAGAGTTAGGATAAGGCTCCAGAACTTGATTACATTAAGCAGGATAGAAAATGAGTGATATTAATTAAGTATTGTTACATACCATTGGTCCCAGACATTATGGCTGGTAAAAAAATATGTAAATCTACATGGCTTTACTACCTTTCATTTGCCAATCACCCTTTAAATAACTAATCTGAACCTCACATGGATAGGTCAGGTGGCCCTACTAATCTGGTCTTTCTTTTTTACACAAAACCCTACAACAGCCCATATTACTGGTGGTCTTGGCATGTGAGAGTGAGGAAAGCACTATGTCAAAGTGCCAGAAAGGTCATGAGGCTTTGTTAATAATCGCATACTACTCAGGATGCTTGGCAGATTTATGAAGAGACTACAGGTCTGAGATCACATCGGCTCAGGGGGCCCAGCAGGGATATAACACCATGCTTATGTTAATTTGTACATGTACATGTACATGTACGTGTGTGTGTGTATGTGTGTGTGTGTGTGTGTGTGTGTGTGTGTGCATGTGAAACTGAATTCAGTGTTGAATCAATTGGAATAGTCACATAATAGAGATATGCTTGAGGCTTAAAATGTACATAATTGAAAAGTTAAATCCTGTATAAGTTTATGGGATTTGATGTGAGATGTTAATATGCAGCTGAGTAACAAACATAGCCAAAACACCTTGAAATGATTAGTAGAATACACTAAAATTTAATATACTAAATATTGTAAAAATATAGGGCAAGAATGAGTAAGCATTGCGTGCTGTTTTCAGGCAACGATTGCTCAAAAGGTGCAAATTCTGCCCAAAATAAATAGTAGAGATAATGAAAGTACCCTATTTAGCTATTTACCAAGATTAGTACAACCACGAAAGCTATGAAAGTTCTACTTTTAATTTGCCTCCCGAAACCAAAAAATACCTCACATTTGTGTAGCTCAAAAATGACGCCATTCCATACTCTGGAATTTCCAGAGAAGTGACTGTTTTTTATATCTTATTAGGAATCATTTTTATACCTAATAGGTTAATTATATACTGAATAATTATTACAAGAGTTATGATGCGTATATTTGGTGCCCAGATAGAGCAGCAGTATTTTCCTGTTAGCACACCAGCGCTAAGAGTCTGAACTTGTTTGTAAAGAAAGTTTTGTGACTTTTGTGAAGTTTTGTGAAAAGTTAAAACTTGTTGGTGTGTTCCCAATACACCGCATGGCCGTGTCATTTCCAGTCGGCCTGGTCTCTGATACTGAGAGGACCTCTGCTTTTTAACTACATCCATGTGTGTGCTTACAAATCACGAGTTATGTGTCTGAGCTAAAGAAACCTCTGAACAGTATCAAACACCAACGCTGCTTGTTTAACAATGACTAGGCACGCAACGTTCTCACCGGACACTCAAACACACACTTTCCAAAAGTGACCGGGAACCACAGACAAAAAACAGACACTTAAAAACATGATAACGTCACCATCTGCCCAGGGTACGGCCACCTGCCGAAAAAATGCCGGGGTGTCCGGGGTGGGGTCCAGGCATCAGTCAAAAACATCCCGAGTAACCAAAGCAGTGCATCTCCATAATGAGATGAGGCTGTCGTTCTGAACAACAAACTCTTGAAAACACGACTTCAATTATGGGCACAGCGAGGGGTGCGAGGGAGCCCTGCCACAGCAGCCTCTCGGGGCCTGCTGAGGAATTCAAGCACTGTCCCCTTTGTCTATAATCCAGTTTAGCTTGAAATAAGTGGTTTAGCATAACCAAGTAGGAGGGAAAGAGGCCCTTTCATCCCCTATTCAGTCTTTTTGTAATTCGGCCTCAATCAGTTTAAAAATGAAACAATTTAGCTTTTATGAGGCAATCATGTGGGGATAATGTCCTTAGGGATGAAATACGAAATAGGACAATTAGGAACAGGGGGCAAATGTGTTTTTTTCTTTTTTTTTTCTTTCACTCGCTGTAGGTCGAAAGTGAATTGATCACAATTCAATAGTGAACAGAATTTTGTACAGCCGGCAAAGTTCTGCTTTAACTCATCTGGAACACAAATTCAAAAATAAGTTACTAAGGGCCATTAGGAACGTGTAATTCAACACCACCACAGAATTAATTCATCTTTTTACAGCCTAGAAGTATTCATTTGAAAAAAAATGGGAATATCCAGAACAATAGGCTTGTTTTTTGCCATATTTCTTGGGAATCCTTTTGGAATCATTTTGGAACCTGCTGTGGATTAGCAACAAATGCACTAAAGATTAAAACAGTGTGTAGGGCACTCTCTTTTTCACCACAAACTGTGTCTTTGTGGACTTTTTGTACATGTATTCGGGCCAAGTGTTCCCAAAGGAAAATGCATGCCCCATACTCCCACAAAACTGAAAACATATCGTTTTCTTTAAGCAGAAGATTTTCTACTTGTGTACTGTAGTATTAGGAATTCCCTTCAGTGAACTAACTGATGGTTTGGGAGCACAAACCATTTAAATAAGAACATTCATGAGTGCTTAAGCAAATGCTTGACAGTGAACATGATAATTATGAACTGTAAACATGGCGGAAGCAATGTGTTGTTATCTGGACGTCCAGCAAAGGGAACGATCGTAAAAACTCATCCTAAACGAGAAAGGAAGAGCTCACTCTTTCATCAGATGAGGGGAGCCACACACGCCCGGATAAAACAATATAGAACCGATTCGTGATATAATGTATCGTGCTTAGAAAATAGCGATGTGAATCAGCTATAATTATATGTTAATCCTTTGAATTGTGATAATGTGTACGCAAAACATAAATAAGTCTGACCCAGGGTACGAAATGGTTTAACCCTGAACGAGCTGGTGCGAAAAGAAGGGCATTTAAGTGACTCATCAGCCGGTGTAGTGGTGGCATGGCGCCTCATTGTGAAAAGGGAGGTCTACTTAGATTCGTTTAATACAAGGACTGTTAATTATTGATTCTATATGGGATTCTATATGAGAAGTAGTAAGTAGTCCATGAAACGAACTGTGGTAAACTGGTGACAGGGTCACGGGCAGCCAAGACCCCTCATGGAAGTGGGGAGCGAAGCCTGGCCTGTGTGGTGAAATTGCTGAAGAAGTTAATGCTTCTTATGATAGAACGGTGTCTAGCAGAACTGTTTGTCCTCTCACGGTAAACCTATTCCTAAAACTTTCACTTCAAGAATGTTGGATGTCAACTAATGTGATATGAATGAAGTTTTTTTTCTAGTGAGCTTGGAAACTTGGCATTAAGTGTTGCACCCAGGGACAAATCGTTAAATATAAAGTTTATAAAAGCTTTAGCACCTGACTGTCCTGAATTTTAAGATTACAATAAAAGTACCTATAGTGAACTTGCCAAGATTCAATGGACAGATTTATTGTGAAGGTGATATGACTGTGTTCCTGGACTTTTCAGTACAACTCATGATACTGCCACCGACCACCAATTGATGCTGAAGCTAGAGATTTTATGTTGTTTTACAATGATTTTAATTTAAAAAGTGACAGAAAATGACTATTAACACATCCTTCAATTTAAGCATCATACACCAGAGTCTCTTACACATCTCTAAAGCTCTCATTCTGGCTGTAAATTTTAAACATTACGTTTATAGACAAAGATAGTACTAAAGCAAGGCCGGGTAATTAACCTAAGGTCTGAGAGCTCATTATCTTAACGAGCTTTCTAAAATGAACAGACAGGTGTAATGGAACTTCATAAATGCCGAACTAATTCCACAGTGCTCTGGTCTATGGAGCAGTCACAGAGGACAGATTGAAATACATTTGATAGTGTGATGCACAATTAAAAAGCTTAGATTTTTAAAAAATGACTTTAACAAACCTTTCCTACCAAATGACTATATTTAGAGACTGCGGGACACTCAGTCACTTCCTTAACCACATATCAGAATGGTGGAGCCTAACCCAGGTTTTCAGTTGGTACAAGGCACACAGAAACACCCTGTACCCAGTCAATTGCAGGGTAGACACATATACACATACATTCACAAATACTCACACCCATTGAAACTGCACAACAATGTGTGTTGTAATATGTTACTAACACAGCAGTCTCGCTATGTAGCTGTCAAGGATTTCTGCTCAGATTCTCTTTAGATTCAGGTCTTAATTCCTGAAAATACAGAGAAAGAGGGAGGATCTGTGGACTTAACCCTCAACAACTAAAAAGTTTAGACTTATCTCCCAGAGCCCAATCCTTAAATATAAGCAAACACATACAGCACCTCAGCAAAGCTCTGGCAAGAGCCAGCACAAATCTAAGCCAGACAGAGAACAGATATGGTAGGGAATTAGTCTGTGATAAACAGTGACATTTATTAGTGCATAGTCCGAGATAAGCTAAATAAAATAAATATAAGGTCTCCCAGAATGTTTAATCAGAAGCTTTTACTCCAGAAATGAGCTTAGCTATAGTGAACAATCGTGTCAAAAGCAGCTTTAACGCTGGCTGGCACAGAAGTGTAAGTTTACACTTACTTACACTCACGTCAGTAAATGAATGGCACTGACTTCATACAAGTCCAGCATTCAAAGCTTGAGAATAGATGAGAAAATGGTTTTAAAATATAAGTGGCTGAGTGCAACTGCACAGTCTTTCAATCAACAGGGCAAAATGTCCATGAACCATAACAACAAAATCAACAATGGCTGCAGCCAAGAAGTACATGCCAACAATTACCTCACACTAAATTACAAGCAATTATGCAGGATTTAGCTTATCTTCATCACATGAATTTATACTGGCAACTCTCAAAACCAACATTATTTCACCTCACAAATAGCAAGTAAAGAACCAGTGGAAAGACCGATCTAACATAATAATCACAAAAAAACACAAGACAAGAAGTACATGCCAACAATTACCTCACACTAAATTACAAGCAATTATGCAGGATTTAGCTTATCTTCATCACATGAATTTATACTGGCAACTCTCAAAACCAACATTATTTCACCTCACAAATAGCAAGTAAAGAACCAGTGGAAAGACCGATCTAACATAATAATCACAAAAAAACACAAGACAAGAGACACTAACACATGGCCTATGCTAAATCCTAAATTCTAAGTTAACACTCTCTGCTAAAGTATCCATATTGCCCCCTTAAATGTCCTGAGCGTTATTTCTGAAACATGGAGCAGCTGTTGATCATTATCTTCATTGGCGAATCAGGATAAAGAGGTTGGCTTTAGCCAAAAAAACAAATAAACAACCTTCATATGTGCCCAGACAACTTTGTGACATTCAGATTATTATTATGAATATTGTTATTACTGCATGCTGATTCAAAGGTCAAAGATTTACATACACCTTAAAGGGACATATCCTGGAACTGTTGGAATGTCAACATACCTGCTATTTTTACTGATAGACCCCTGATTATTTGTTTTTATTCATTATAAACACATAAATAATAATTTGTTGGATCATAAATATACATACAGTACATGTAATATTTAGTTAAATCAGGCTTTGGTCTTTTCTATCTTAGTCACAGTAACTTTTTTAAGTCATTAACAAGCCTCTGGAAAAACTCTAGCTGGCACATTGACCGCTCTGCTTGGCAGAATTTGAACAGTTCGACCAAATTTGAACCGCATATTCTCAACAGGGTTGAGGTCAGGACTTTGAGAAGTCTATTACAAAAGTGTAATAAGCCTGATTTAGTTGTTATAAAAACAGTTTTGACATGTGCCTTGGGTCACTTGCTGCTAGAACACCCAATCTGGTCCAAGAATCAACTACATGCTTGATGATTTGAGGCAGTGCTGAATATTTTCAGGTAATCCAATGCTTCAGTTTCACTGGCAAGTCATCGCTGTTTGGACAGATAATCTGAACACCCGGAATGGCTTCGAATTGGATCCAACAGCTCCAACCTCCCTGACTTGTGTGAAAATCTATGATCTTCTTTCTGAGATTGGTCTAGACTTCCGTATTTTAATGTTTGTGGCTTAAACTAATAGGACCAGGCAAATTAGCCCAGTTTATTTAGGCAAAAGAAATAATCACATAATTACCAACATGGAAATAGTAGAACATTCCACAAGGAAAATGACAGGATAAGTGTCTGCACCACTAAATTAATAATGCGAGTTGCTGTAATGAGGTACTGCTGGTTTGCACTGGAACAACATGAGACATAAAACGCAGAAACATGTGCATGGACTGAACAAGATTGATGACAATTGAACTCAAAATTGCAGGAATAACTGGATTTCAATCATGTGATGCTCCTTTAACTTGGACTTTAGTTACTAAAATCACACGGGGCAAATAACAGAAGCTGCCAGTATACACTGGCATTACTAAGACCACCAGCTAATATCCAGCGTATATCCATGCTGACTGCAGAAGATCCAACAGCTCCTTGAGGAGGCATATGGGAGGATCCACAGAGCCAACACGACCATCGAGGTGGTCCCACAGATGTGTGTGGGACAGGAAGGGCTTCTGGCATAAGAACTATGTCTAATGTGGCGACCCTTACCAGGAGCAACTGAAAGGATTCCCATAGTCACCCTAAATTGTCTTAAAAAATACAGTATTTAAATATTGCCAGATCCATCCTCAATTACCTTGTCTAGGGCCAAGTTCAATAATCCTGCTTAGTAAGTTAAATTTCAAGATGTTCAGTTCCATTTAAGATGAAAGGACACAATACTACTTTAACCAGCCAAAAATATGTGATGAATAAATCTCTTACTCAAACCATGGAGTATAAAACCCTAACATCCACAACACAAGGTGAAACATTCCCGATTTACCTAGGTAACATGCAAAGCATATGGCAGATCAAAAAGTCTGAAATGAAGCTACTTTGGCAACCAGTTTGCTTTTTCTCTAAACTTCTCTCCATCCAGCAGCCTGGTCAGCTGTGGTTAGCAGCCACATCTATATCAGTGACAGTCAGAAGTTATTTCACGCTTATTATTATACTTATTCACTGGCCTTTTCAAGGAAGCCAAGGGAAATACCTGTGACTATGTATCAGTGTCAAGCAAAAAGAAGTAGCTCAACCACCAAGGTGGAGAAATTAAATCCAGAGGAAGTGAAAATAAAAAGAATCCGCTACATTAAATGAAATCCTTAAGTTCATAGCAAAAAATATTCAGTGCTAACAGAGAAAATTCTTCTTGTGTGTAACCTCTATGGTAATGAGGATCCTCCCTTCACTATAATAAAAAAGATGCTGATGCTGCCTTTCTAAAGACGTTATGGTTGCACTTTGAATAATGATTTCCCCAACCAGAATGACTTTTGTATAAAAGTTAAAAAAATCCAGCCAATACCAAACCCAATCCAATACTGGCAGCACTGACTAAAATTAAGCTAAGATCAAAACACATTATTCAGAACAGCACATTAATAAGCAATGTGACATCGTGCAAATGCAGTGAAGACATGCTATCACTTTTGAACTCAGTCATCACCTTGGTTTGTAGATAATGTAAGTTAATTATTGTGTGATCTCCACAAAGTTTTTCTAAACTTTTATATTCTGGTTGGAAACAGGGTGGGAAGAGTAATGATTGGTCGTGTTTGAGAGAGCTTACAGTCCAGATTTATTTCCATCTGATTTAAACTTTTTAGGACACTTAAAGCTTAAAGGGAAAGAAGATTTTCATGTGGTGGTGGTGGTGATGTTAAAACAGCGGTGAATCAGTGGCTACACACTCGACCTAAAACATTTTTGCTGAAAAAGCATCACAAACGAAGGTGACACTTTAGAAAAGTCTCAAGTCTTTGTGACCCTCACTTTTATAACCTATATAATGTAAGTAATTGAATATTGTTGTTCTAGTTCAGAAACAATAATGAAATCATCAAGAAGCATCATTACTGTCTAATAAATAATACTGATAACCTCTTGGACTGCACAATGACCGAAAAGCATGAGATGGAAAGAAAATAAAGACAATTTTATGATCCAAAAAAGCACTAACTGTAAATTCAAACCATGTGCTGCAGATTTTGTGTGTGTGAGAGAATTTAAATGGGGGTGTGGAGTTAAAAAAAAAACAGCGCCTTCTGTCTGAGATGATCCTGCGTTAAAAAAGGGAAAAGGGAACCGAAAATAGGGAGGGGTACATATTTTAATAATGACTCTTTTTCTTGGACATCAGATGCTAATCGTCTCAAACGTCCCCACAGCCTTGGTGTCTGTACTTACAGCATGATGGTTACTTATAGCAGCAGTGTTCTTTAATATGAAGACCTCACAAAAAAGAATAGAAATAACACAGATATTCCCAGATGTGCTCGGTACAGTTTCCAGGACTGTCATAGATGTGATTTGTTTAAGGTCTGATGCATCTTAAGCCTCTATTGTTTCAAAGAAATGTGACCTTAGAATGGTTGAATTGCTTTTATAAGAATATGCAGCCATAAAAATGTTTCCTTCAAGTGGGTGAACTGATGGGAATCACAGCTTTTATTTTAACAAGCCACTTAAAACATGTCTGTATGAGTTTATGTACATGGTGGCTCATTTAGACTAGTAAACAGGATTCACATTTCATTTAACTTTAATTTAGTAAAGAATTAAAGAATCTTTGCAGGGTCGATATAGACTGCAATGTGCTGGTTCAACTAAACAATCAATACTGACTCTGATACCGACTTACCATAATTGGTCGATGCTGACCCGGTTTAAACAGGATGAGTCAACAACAGACTATACACAACCGGGTTTAAACTTTTGTTTTGTACCTTTACATGCACATGAACATTCATGAACAATATTTTACATGCGGCCGGAAGAGACAGAAAAAATTACAAGCTTGTGGTAGCTTGGAACACAACGTCCTTAATTTCGAAACTTCCTCAACTCCATCAAGAAATGTGTGCCCTTAAACTCGACATTTCCCTTAAACATCAACATGCATTAAAAGGCTTCCCATACATCATTATGGGATAAATATATTTTAAGCTCAACATCACTCTCAGAACCAACTGACATCGAGTTTCAAGGTACAACTGTATAATTACATTCCTAAATGTCTGAAAGATACTCTGAGTACCAACCAAGAAAGACAAAACAGCCATTCTTTGCACTACCATTCTGAGAGTGAGTGCAGGATGAAAGAAAGGATCGCAGCCCTAACCCTTGCAAATTGAGCCCCATATATCAGGAACCACCATTCATTTATCAAATAAGCTAAAAGCCACAGAAAGTAAGGGAGGCTGTAGTGTGTAGATAAAACAGATGAATATCATCAATCCTTTATATGTCCATTAGCATAAATAGCTCTGTTTTCACGTGTATAATAGTGCGGGATGGAAACGAGGACGTCCAATTATCTGATAATCCACCCAGTGCTCGTTAATCATGCTTAAGCTGCTGTACTTATTAAGGTAGAACTGATGTGTATGCATAAAGAAATAGATAATACAGATAGACCTAAGCAGAAGATGAGCTGTAATGATTAATGGGTTTTCCAAACCACGACCCTGCGATAATCTCTCTATTTACTGATGAACTGAAATAACCCATGTGTTCTCCTACTTGTGAGTACTATATATTAGTAACATTTTCATATTAGGTACAAATTAAATGTTTGCATTAATCTGCCTGCAAAATCAAGTCATTTACTTTGAGTGGGACATTTTTTGGATCAGTGTCAATACAATGACTTGATATCAGTG
Organism: Microcambeva bendego; assembly: GCA_034509265.1. Taxonomy (NCBI): domain Eukaryota; kingdom Metazoa; phylum Chordata; class Actinopteri; order Siluriformes; family Trichomycteridae; genus Microcambeva; species Microcambeva bendego. Next base: position 20,814,620 of record JAYDZG010000009.1, on the reverse strand, counting down.
TTGTGCCAGAAATGTAAAACTGAGTCAGGATGTTTCTACTCTTTCATTAACAGAGCTGCAGAGGAACGGCTGATTGATTCTACACTGATTTCATTACATAACATACACATTACAGATTTTAATCCATCAAACACGTATCACATTTATTGTTGGCGGGATTCCGGGACATAGTTGACTTAAGGTTACTGGCTACAGATCCTGAGAAATAATCCAGCGGTGGATATTTATTAGGGAGGTTTAAATGTTTTGAATTGCAAATAATGCTGCACAATTTCAAAATGTATTCTGAGTAGAAGCTGGACACAAATATTATTTAAACACAAGTTTGATCAATGTACCAAAATGACTGCACCTAAATTCGAGACTAAGCAATGTTCTGGGTAAAAAAAGTATATTAAAAAAACTTAATATGAAAGTGATATGATGCTTTTATTAGTCATATAGGAAAGCCTGGTTCAGAAAGATTTTGAATGGTTCAAGCTCCAACCCCGCCAGACTTCTCCTGTTGGGCCCTTGACCAAAGCCCAGAACCCACAATTCCAAGCATTGTACAGAGATCATAAATTCAGCAGTGCTGTAAGTCATTCGTGTAAGCTGACCAGTAAATTGGCATTTAAACTCTGCAAACACTTTATATGCAAAACGTGAGAGTCAGTGATTTGGCTGCTTAATATAAAGCAGTAATTACAGAATAATGATTACAGCAATGGCTGCAGACTCACACAGCATCCCAAATGATTTCCTCTCCCACCTCAGATTCACTAAGGGAACATGTGCAGTTATGAGGAGTCATCTCATGCAGGATCTGTAGCTAACACGCAAAAAGGCCAACAAAACAACAGGCAATAACATGGCCTCCAACAGAGAATTGTGAAAATAAGCCCAGCATACACATCCTAAGTTACTGCAATCTCCAGGAAAAACAACACAATGTTTTTTTTATAGATCTTGATTTAAAAGTAAATAGCACAGCCTAAAGCCATGCTTCATCACCGCAGTTAGAAAATTTAACCCATGCATCTTCCAGTCAGACAAATATCAATCAGTTTCATTCATATTTAATGTCAGACCCTAGCTAAATACATGGCGTGGAAAATTAAATCAATTTGTGAGAAGTAATTTTTTCCATAAATGTTTATTTAACAGCAGTAAACAACTTTCCGTGCAATGTTCATCATTAAACTTCACTTTTAAAAGCAAACCAACAGTTTGGTGGAAAAACACAAGGAGTTGCCAAGCCCTGCAGAAACTCCTTTTACTGCTCTGAGCTAATGAACATTGATTGTAAAGTCATCCTGCGAAGCAATGTGCACTCGTCATGATGTGTTACGTCTACCTGCATTCAGTGTCTGTTATTGAAAATGGGCTTATTAAGCAGCTCTACACATAACAACCAGCTGATAAACAAAAACTATAAAAAATAATAGCTGCCAAACACACTAACAATAACAGACACAACTATTTGCCATTATGTCTACTGGTACTGGATACATTATGTCTACTGGTACTAGTAATCTGAAGGTTCTAGCCCCACCACTGCAGATTAGTGCTATTGGGCTCTTGAGCAAAGCCCTTAACCCATAATTGCTCAAACTAGATAGTAACTATTTTGCTTTGGATAAAGGCATCTGCTAAATGTATGACGCAGTAATGATGCAAGAATGATGATCGTAAATTTCATTTAATCTTCCCCAGCTAATAATATTTAAAGTGAAAAGAAAGTCAATCTTGAGTCCTATTCTGACCAACCAGCAGAACATCCCCCAACACACACACAGACACACACAGAAACACACAGAAACCCACACACACACACACACACACCACCTGCATTCTCATGAGCCTGTTCAGTATGGTATCACTATGGTGTCAAAACAACAAGGTCCAGCAGTCACTCTCAAAATAAGACAATGTCATACATTATTCAAGCTGTGTATTTAACCTAATCCTCTGTATGTGTCATTGGTAGCAGGATGTGACTTTGGTTGACAGAAAGTGTTTAGAATTGGCCAGCAAGACCAAGAGAGCTCAACCATGGCTGCCATGAAAAATCTCCTACAGCTGTCTCGATGCACACTCTGCTTTTTTCTCCTAAAATACACGGACCACAAGTTCCTGTTAAGGCAACATACCAGCAGATCAGAGTCTGTTCATGTGAAGAGGGCAAAACATTAAACTGTGAACAGGACACTATATTTACAGTTACAATTTAGAATATACTGGTCAGCAAAGGAGACCAAACAGGCGAGCACGGTTGTTAGGCTATCATTATGCAGAGGAGAAAGCGGAGGTGTGAAAAATGGAGAGCCGTCCATTTAACACAGGCACACACAAAGAACATTAGCATCTGAATACCTACATGGACAAATTGGGTACAAATTATGTTGGGTTTAGTCTGGATTTGTTACAAGCATGGGTGGCTTCACCGCCAACAAACCATAGCTGCACATTTTACATGTACGAAGCTAAAAAAACACCAACATTGCTTATTCCTCCTTTTTTTCTCATTGATTTCACAGCCATCCACAGGATCAGGCACGGAAACCCAATAAAATGTGCACAGAAGTATACAAAATGCTAAAGGAGCAGTTAGAGTAATGCAGCTTCCTCCGGTCAGGCACACATTCTTTTCAAACATGGAAAATAAAGCTGATTAGCGTGTCTGGTTCTGTAAAGAAAATCTAAATGTAAGGAACCCCTCAGTGGAGCAGTGAGTAACTTGGTGACACTTGGCGTAGTGACATTTAGCTAATCCCTGGAAATGCTTGCCTGGGTTGCTTAGCTCCCATTGATCCTGAGGAAACTGACACAGAAGGTTTCAGTGAGATTAATCCGCCTGTAGTGTTTAGTCCAACAGTAAATGGGTGAATGCTGTATGGGTGAATGGGTGAATGTTGAATATGACATATATCATTTCATATTAGTTATAACATCAGGGTTATAACAGTGTTTTTTATCTGGGTGAGTGGTCATACCACACACTGTTACAATTCACATGTACATGATATAACAGGTGTAACAGCATTCTGGGAAGGCTTTACCCAATGTTTTTTGAATTTGCCTACCCAGTCTACCGGTTCCCATGATACTACATAATAAAAATGCCAAAAATCTAAAGCACATTTTCAGGCAGCTTTGGTTACCAGTATATTTGGTTACCAGTATATTCGATTACCCATATCGTTGGTTACAAGTATCTGTGGTTATCCATAACTTTGCTTATCAGTATTGATGGTTACAAGTATCTTTGGTTACCTGTAACTTTGGTTACCAGTATCATTAGTTACCCTTAAATTTGGTTCCCAGTAATTTTGGTTCCCAGTTTTAGATTAATTACATGCAATGTAATGAGATAATGCATGTATGTGGTGAGGGTATATGTGGTTTGTGTTACAGAGAATGTTAACAGCAGGGTAAAACAGAAACAAATGATCCACTGTGGTGACCCTTATTGGGAGCAAAAAATACGAAGTAGCTTTAAAACATACAAGTGATGGATACAGGTCTAATAGAGTTCTAAATACCAATTTCTAGGATTTACGGAACATGAATAAAAACAGTTGACAACTATTATGGTTAAATGTTGACTACTTATTGTCTCCAGCTATGTATATAGGATATGATTCCTACAAATATAGAGCATCTAAAAGTTCCTAATTTTGTGACAAACTCAATTTTAAAATATTTTTCCTTTTAGGAGACAATGAGGAACAGCATTTGGAACTAGTTCGTCTGTACAAGATTGTTGTGTCAAAGTCCTCACAAATGTCAGTCCACAAGTTAAACAGATGGGACAAGCTAATGAAGTCCTCCGTGACAGGACTTATCCTACTTCAAACAAACCAGTAGACATGTAGCATGGTAAATTTGGTGAAGAGAGACACAAAGGCATTTTCCAGCTGCTGACAGAAATGCTGTAAGCACCTCAGTGTTCCGAGTTAAGCTTTGATCACATCGTGTTTAATGCGTTTCCCCACCAGCTTCATCCCCTAAGCTGGAAGAACTGGTGTGTCAGTTTTACAGTTCAGGTTGTCAGTGATGATTCATTTATGGAGGATCAGAGAAGATTTGCAGAACTTAAAACATTTATGTGATGATTCTGGCTGCTTTTCTTTACTCAGCACCAGTATGTCGGGAGAAAACTGTGATTTCCTTCTGGCTTGGTGCTAACCGCCAGAAATGTACCATGAAGATGTGTCAAAAGACATCGACACCCCTGTCGATCATTGATTTGGTATTGTAGTGACAAGCAAACAAACAGGTCCATAAACACTTGGTTTAACACTTTAGAGAGGAGACATTTCAGTTGCATGAGCAGAGCCCTGCCCTTAACCTAATGAACATGTTAGGGATGTTGCTGTGGGATGTTGTATACAGCTTGAAGGCCAGGCCTTCCCATCAAACAACACACATTTAACACAATACAATTACCACATAATCTGAAATAAATTAATAATGAATAAACTATGATGCAAAATAAGTCAATCAATTATTTTTTTCTTTCTTATTGTTGCTTCAACAAACTAATTCAGCAAATTGATTATCTGTGCCTTTTATGCATCTTGTTTGGTTTCTGAGTTTCCCACACCCTGTACACCCCCAAGGATGTTGGTTTTGTAATGCATTTGTAATTAGCACTTGTAGCATTTTAATTAGAAGTATAAATAATTCATTTTCCAGCCAAGTTTTGCATTAGCGTATAAAGAATTACTGTTGTGTACCAGATCCATGTTCCTACAGTTTGCATTTTGTTTTGGTGGTCCTGGTTCATGTTCAAGTTGATTTGGATAAAAACCTCTGAAAAATGCTGAATATGTAAATATCTTTCTATTCTTTGCATTGTGTTTAATCAGGTAGGTTACTGTAAGGATGCAAATTTCAAAAAAGCTCTGGAACTGAGTTTGTATATGACATTGAAAATTAAACAAAAGAGTAGCACTGTCTCACAGAAAGAAAGTCCTGGGTTCAACTCCCAGGTGGAGCAATCCGTTTTTTTTCTGTGTAGAGTTTGCATGTTCTCTCTGTCTCTGATTTGCTTAAGTAGAAGAGCTTCGGTTTGCTCTCAGTCTGAAGATGTACAAGTGAGTTGACTTGAAAATACAAACTTAGGAACTGATTAAGCTTGTGCAACCAGTGTGTAAAATATGACGTTAAAATATTAATGAATAAAACATTCTACAGAAAAAAATACTTCAACACAGTGCCATAACTGGAACTGTACTCTAAATATAAATAAACTCTTCAAAAACATATAAATATTCCTCTGTGATTTAATATAAATATATTTCTAATATGTTATATAATATGTATTGAAGCAGTGGAACTGCCATTAATTACAACTGTCTACACATAGCTTTCAGCAGACGATTGTAAATTTAGAAGGACTTGGATCCACAGATGTACGGGTACACGTCCACATGTGCACACAAACACGCACCAGATTTGGGTTCCATGTGCAAACATGAAGCTGCATCACCACATCCCAAGGCACCCATAACCTCAAGTCAAGGCTGTGCACATGTCTTACTTAATTTGTGCTCACTGACTGGGGTTCGGCAAAGTCACTGCATCTCGTGGGCGGATGTTAAGTATTCCTGACAAGCCCTGATGGTCAGATGCTTGAAGAGAGAATTGTAGAGCAATGTGAAATTTATTTCTGTCCATTGATTTCAGTGAGTTTGAGTCATTTCCCCTCCCTCAGTTTCTCTGCTGAGTGCACACACTCTCTTAAACTTATGATAGATCGCTGCACTAATCGCTTTCTCATGTAAAGAAAATACTTTAGCATTGCTGTTTGTCCTGAGAGGATCATCTATCTTCAGGACTCTGTATGCATGAATATAGAAGTTAAACAATTACTGAGCATTATTAAGTCAGGCTCAAATTTATTAGCTTGATTACTCTGGGAAATGTCGTAATGATTGTGGGTTCATTAAAGCTAAACGTATTGAGATTTATCACCCTTCAAACTATAAAATAAGTGTTACGGCTCTTACATTGTGGCATTCTCAGATAAATGGAAAGTTAATCGTTTATTTATACAAGTCATGTCGGTTAATATTTTATTCATGACTCTACTGGTAGTTACAGGTGACAATGACAATGAATAAAATATTGAAAGAATTCTACAGGTGTAATTCTGTAACATTCATGGCATAAATCATGAATATCTTCAAAACATATTAAAACGTTTTTCAAGACCTTCCAGATTGCTTCTCATTGTCAGACAGTCAGAAGATTCAGCAGATCCGACAGCAATCATGCCTGGATATAACAATCACCAGTTTAATTTGGATAATTGGTTGGTTAAGTAGCTAAGGGGACAATTACTTTTTCCACATAGGGCTAGCATTTGGGGAAAAAAGCATTTAGTGGGAACTTTTTTAAATGGCAATTGTCAAATCTGCATCCATGATATTAAACCAGTGCCATGATTCTAAATACTTTGGTTAGAATCTTGGCTCTACTACCGGTTGGCTGGGCTCCATCCAGCTGCCACGATTGGCAGTGCCTGCAGCAGACAATAACAGGCCACTGAGTCTGCTGGGTGGGAAAATGACATTTTCACACACTGTGCAATGGTAAAAAAAAGGGGTCGGCAAGAAATACATGTGTAGGAGGCAGCGTGAGGAGCAATATACATGCCTCTAATTTAATCAGGGATCCCTTGAAGCGAAAGACAAATTGACTACGCTTAATTGGGAGAAAATGCAAAAATAAGTAGAGAGAAAATATCTTGGCACAGTTCTAGCAACTCTTCCAGTGACTATTTCATCAGTCCAGAACCATTTCTTAAGAACGGATTTCCGCTGCTGCTGTTCTAAATTATTTTGTCCAACTAGTAAATTTATTTATTTTTTTTTGTTTTTGTATATATTTTAGCCCACATATGAATTAAAACTCCCAGTTCACTTTTAGATCTCCCAAGTTTTGCAAATGTCATCATAATGAAAAGCAAATACACACACATACACGCCCAGCGGCTCTGCACAGAGATATCGGCTTTCTAGCACTGGGTCACTGAGCATTCATCGAGAGAGGAGGAGGCAGAGGAAATCATTTACATGTGTCAGAAAAAAAGCCAAGCTTTGACCAACAGCTTAAAAATGAGTTTACCTTGTAGAAGATTCCAGGGAGCTGTTGTACCTTCATTCGGTGGAACACAAACACATCGTAAACAGCAGCCACTGCCAGCACTGTGATGCCCTGCTCCTTCCACAGCATGCTGCAGGCAGAACACACCAGGCTCCCCATGAACCATGCCCAGCACTTACGCCGTGCCCCTTCCTTCCGCTGCACGCAGTGGCCTACATAGCACCATAAAGCCAGAAGGAAAAACAGCGCAGCACCCACGTCTGCCCGGCCCACGATGCCTGCCACGGCTTCAGTGTGGACGGGATGGGAGGCGAAGAGCAGCCCGGCTAAGAGTCTCCAGCAGCCTGTTCCGAGGAGCAGTCCTGCCAGGTGAGTAAAGAGGGCGGTGACCGCGCAGTGCAGCGTCACGTTGGCCAGGTGGTAGCCCCATGGTTCCAGTTCACCCAGAGCGTAATTGAGACGGAAAGACAGCGTGCAAAATGGTCGGTAGGACTTGTGACTCCCACTGTGGGTGAGCAAGGTGCCCCAGAAATCGTTGTAGAAGACGTTTGTCCAGGGTGTGTCGGGAAGCAAGTCCTGGTTGGTTTTGATTGCACGGCTGTGGAAGACAAGAATGAGTAAAAAATTAAAAGAGATTGAAAAAGAGATTGTTGTTTCAAATCTAGGCACATCACTGGGGCTCTTGAATAATGACCTTAACCTTCTCTTATATACGTATATATATAATTAATAGTTTACTGGTGACCAAGAGTATTTCGGCCAGTAATGTGCTGTAATATGGATGCGCATAGTGTATATTTATATTTTTATTATCATTATTTTTCTTGAGTACTAACTGTCTGTAGGTCTGTGATTCCAGGATTTGCAATCTACCTAAATTACTTTGGTCACCAGTACACTGTTCATTAAAAAATAAACGATTTACACACCTTTCTTCATAAAATTCCTTCCTCTATAAATTATACAGTCATGAACATTAGCTGTAAACATCAAAACAGAAACTGGATGATTTAGGTAAATTCTGCTAATTCTTTAATAACCAATTTGGGAAAATCTGTTGGGATCAGACAGCTTTAAAATCCTCTGTGTGTCAACACTGTGTAAAGAGGAAAAGCATAGGATCTCTGTCATCACACCTTTTTCTCAGTTAGAGTGTAAAAAACCCAGAGTGGACAGCCATGGACATTTATCACCCTGCAAACCTCTCTGAGCTGACAAGTCAGCCTGGCAGATCCCTGATAGCACAGCCATGAACCTCCCATTCCTGCCAGGGGAGTGTGAAATGCAGAATAATTGTGT
>JAYDZG010000009.1:20787508-20800652 GCA_034509265.1 Microcambeva bendego | reverse complement strand
AATGATAGTGGAGTAGTTTGCCATTGCTTTCTCCACCCCTCCCCATTTATCTGGGCCTGGGACCGGCGTGCAGCTGGAAACAGCTGGGCAAACCTACAGGACGATTCAGTGTCTCCAAGTAACCTGGTAGCATGTCTTTGGACTGTGGAAGGAAACCGGAATACCTGGAGGAAACCCACTCGGACACGGGGAGAACATGCAAACTCTGCACAGAAAAGACCGAGGACCTTCTTGCTGTGAGGCGACAGTGCTACCCACTAAGCCACCGTGCCGCCCAGCACTTGTAATACGGATGTACAAACCCAGTTCCAAAAAATATGGAACAGTAAGACCAATGTAAATATAAACAAATGATTTCCAAATCCTTCTGACATGTATTCACTTAAAAGGAGCACACAGCCAAGATATGTACGATTTGTATTAATTGTGTTTTGTTAATAAAAGGAATTCAAACATGCTTATGACTCCTGAATCACAATTTCTTTCCACATTCTGCTATCGTTCAGGAATTAAATTGTGAAAGTCAATTTCCCTGCATTTTTGCTTAATGTGACATTTTAACACCAGGCTGTTCAGATTCTCCACTGACATGTTTTGCCACTCACAATGCAACACATATTTTCTTCGATTGATGAAAATCTGATCTGGACTGTTGTACCATGTGCAGTATGTGGCTTGGCCCTGGCTTGCTAAAATTCAGAAACGTCCATGAAAAATGTGCCAATGCTGCTTTAAAATGCATAATTACACCTAAACACAGAAGTTACAGTAACCCCGATGCCGTTTTTACCTACCCACCCCCATAACAGACGATACCTTTTAAACTTTTACTTTTTGACCTGAAAAGCACAAGCTCCGTTATTTCCAAAAGCAGTTACACAGGTGGACTCGTCAGACCGTTTTATTTTGCATGATTTCATCTCAGACAAGCTCAAGCACAAAGACATCAGCTGCTCTTCTGAAATGTTGGTGATGTATTGCTTACACTTTGCATAGTAGAGTCTCCACTTGGATTTGCAGATGCAGCAAGAAAATGTTTTACCTGACAAGGAATTTATTACAAAATCACGCTGGTTTTAATGTACTTCTGTCTGAGGGATCAGAGGTCACAGACTTTCAATGCTGATTCTCAGCCTAACCCATCAAACACTTTTTTCATGAATTCATGAATCTGTCAAAAATGTAAGAAACACATTGAACTCTGTAAAGCTAAGTGTCTGTGTTGGTAGAATATTAAGTAAGAATAGAACTTACACTGAGTGGAATGCACAAGAGCTTGACCACAGAAGTACCATCAGTGCAGTACATACTGGTATTCTAAGTGGTATGGTAAGGGTGCCATCAGAACAAACCTTGAGAGCACTGGTACTTGTGTACTTGTGTTTTTCCCTCCTCATCAACCATGGGTCAACACTCAGCTTCAGCTCCTGAAAGGCCCACTGTCATATCTAGTGAATGCCAACAGGGAGGCACTCAGCTCTGGTCACTTGGTTTTGCTGCATGAGCTTTTGTCTATGGTTTCTTCCCGTGAGAATGCCTGTGGGTCGTTAACGGAACACTTTCTGCTCCCCAGTGGTGCCCATGAAAAACCCTCGAGAACACAGACAGACACTTAATTGGTTTACAGTAATTACACAAACAGAGCATGGTCATTACACCTGAGCATAATGAGTTTCTGCTATAATTACGGTTGACCTCCACTATAAGACTTTTTGAGGTAGAAAGGAATCGTCCTTGAGTAGTTTACATCAGTCAGAGCACAGGTTGAAAATACTGAAAGCAAACTTATGGAAAAAAAACACTTTACTTCTATTTTAAATTCTACATGCTAGTACTTTTTCATCAAAGCTTTTATGAAGGAGTTTTATTAATATTTCGAGAGCATGTACCATTATTAAGGATCTTTAAATAGCACCATCTACATGTTTAAAGTCACATGAGTCCTTTTTAAGTTAGGGCGATCCACAGTAAAAAGCCTTAAACCTTTAGTTAGACGATCTGGGTCCGTTCTGATTGGAGTTCGCCTTGTGGCAGTCTGAGTTCCCAGATTCTCTGGTTTACTCACAAAAACAAGCCACCAGATAAACTGGAGACACTGAACTGTCCTATAGGTACTTTAGCCACAAGAATGCATAAACCAGTGCATTGTAGTGCCGCTACCAAGCCAGGATAAATAGGAAGGTTGCATCAAGAAGAGAATCTGGTGTAAAAACTGTGCCAAGTTAAAAATGCAGACCATGACCTGCTGAGGTGACCCTTGATGGGAGCAGCCAAAAGAAGAAGAATTTGATTACTTTTTGTTAATATGAATAACCATATATGAAATACTGTTTTAACAGTATTAAAACATTCCAAAATGACGCTCCAAAGTAACTATATCAAATAACTATATCATTTAAAATAAAATAATGATAAAATTAAAGTACTTAAGAAGACTGCACAGGAGGAAAAAGCATGTCATATGAATCAGAGGAAATAAACATATTTCCTGTTGCGACCCATACGGAAAAGGTCTCTAAGCATTGACGACATTGAACCAGAAATGCATTCTCTGATTAGGAAACCTGATTTGTTTCTTGCTTCAAAGGTGATCTATGGGTTTGGCAGATAATTAGTCAAAATGTCAGCCAGTGGGTGTAACTAATTTTGAAATGGAGAGAGTAAGAGCAGCGTCAACCAGCCCTTCAGCCAATACAAACACACAGCAACACACACAAAGGACGGGTCAGGAGCTTTGTACCGAGTACAAACCAGCTCTTGTGACCATGAAATTTCCATTGTCGTGGCTGGATGTTGCTCATCTTAGTGCAATGAAAACCACATTACCAAGCTTTTGGAAAGAAGTATGGCGGTAGCAGGAATACAAATATATATAGGACCATATCGCATTTGCAATATAATTACCGCAGCACACTTAGTGGCACCTGGTCCATAATTTATTTACATAGCAATTCCTTTAATGGGAAAAAATCAATATGAAGGCAGGGACCAACCTTGGAAAAAATAAAACATTTGTACATTAAGTCAAAAATAAATTAAAGTCACTTTGTTTTTATAAGACATTGCCATATCTTCAGAGTGAAGTGCGGCAAGCTTTTAAGGCTCCAGCTAATGCATCCAGTCCAGTCAGCCTGCTGTCGTGTTACTTTAAGTTTACCTCAAGAGCTTTGTTTCATGCCACAGTAAGCAAAGGATGATGTGCTCGCAGCGTACATCTACTAATACAACCCACTATTATCTAGTACCCAGCAATCACCACATTAATTCAACATTCACTGACCCTCAAGCTGCCTTTCCTTGGCAGGCTCTGTGGATATATTACATTACACAGGATGACACCGGTACATTTTTTTTGTATAAATGGTTGTCATACTTGCAGGATAAAAAAGCTGTACCCTTCAGCACTGTAATATGAGTTATGTGAATTAGAGAGGAATGTTGCTGCAGGTTGTAGCTCAGTTGCATCATTAACATTTCAGTAGAGAAGCCACAGGCGTGATTGATGAACACGTCTCGCCCTCCTCCTCTTTTTTCTGGGTTGTTGGTGTGCATACCAACTGGAGGCCAATCGGGCCGCAAATATAACAGTGATTATAAAATGAATAAATGTGGTTTCTTACTGTAGAAATTTCACCGTCTTTATTCTTTATTACATTTGACTTCACTTTTCTGTGACTGTGCGTTTGAGTAATTCTTAAAATGGCGTTACAATTACTTGGTTTTCAAGAAAGGAAAGAATGATTCCCAGCATGATGCAGAATGTAGCCCATAGTGGGTGAGAAATTTGAGCTGATGGGTTTCAAGCAGTAATGTATAAATGTGTAGTTGGTAGGACAGCCTATGGATATCTTCAAAATCATCCAACTACGTTCTCTAGTATTTTCTTAACATTTAATTACATAATTCTCAAAAGTAATTGTTTCTTTTTCGTATTACCATGATCCCCAATCCCACATCGGAATATTTTAGGCGAAAAAGATGTAACATTACAAAAACTCTGCTTCACATGCTAAACAAGTGAAGAGGATTATCTACAAATATGTTGGATTAATAGACTGATTAGCAATCTCAGGTGTGATTATGGTGATATTGTATTATTGATCACAACACCAGGGGAACTACAGGAGCTGGTGTGCTATAATCGATGACATGGCAAATGAACAGTACATGCTGATAAACCAATTTTAAGTGATGACAAACACACCATAAATAAGGTGAAAGGTAAAATACTGGACCAATGAGCTTGATCGGGCTTAAGTTGTTTTTATTCACCATTTTATAGATATTTGAGTATATTATATCCAATATCCAGTATATTAAGTCCAATACTGTAATTATATCAGTTTTCTGCCTTTGCATTAACAATGGCCCTTTAAAATCATTAAATTTTGAACTTGTTTTTCACGGACAGTGATTTACTGTCTAAGCCTCTAAAATGCAAGTTAAGCCGTTCATACCGTGAACAATGCAAACAGAAATGAACCGCTTTCATATAATCCAATTACTAGCTTCATACACACTTCACAAATGATCCACATTGATGGCTGCTTATCTTCCACACCGAAATCCATCCAATCAATTAGCCTCGTCTGCCACAAGTTTTATGCTCTGAGAATCTTCTTCACATTCACTGAACCTTTTGTTATTCTGGTATGACCCCGTCTAAAAGGATAGCCCACGCACTGGCCCCACACAAAAGGAACTCTTTTGTCATGCATAGCTGCCTTCAGCCAGGGGGCAATAAATCAGTTGCACTGTGTTCCTGCTTGGGTTGGAGCTTCTTCCTTTTCAGTGCAGAGACACAGAGGGTCAGCACTCTGTCCAGTTTGGGGCTTAAAGCTCCTCCTGACCAACAGAAGGCTGCTTTATCATTCAGAGTCAAGCGGCAAAGCAGACAGCTGAATAATAAGAACAGGCCTGAGGAATGCAGTGGTCTGGCTGGGACGAATATGTGGCACAGAGATGGGAATGCAGATCCAGGGATCCAGCATGACTAGGAAGGAATAGAGCTTTACAAACAAAAGTGTGACTAGATCAGCAGTGTCAGATCAAAAATGCTGATGTAAGCTCGGTTGTCAAGGTTTCTGATGTGTTGGTTTTCACATTTAATACTGATAGTCAGCTGAGATTTAAATTCAGACCCCACATGAAGTCATCAGAGATGGTTAAGGTGCTACGGATTAATTTCTTATTTTTATTTTTTCATGGCTTGGGTAATTTGCACACTTTGAACACTTAAAAGATTTTGTGACAAAATTGGCTAATTGCTAAACTATGTGTGATGTGCAGGACAAGAACTGGCATTAAATGTAAAGAGAAAAAACACACAGGATCTCAACTGTTATTGTGTAAACAATAGTAATTCAATAGATGTACTTAAATGATCACTTTTGTTTCTTGAATAAAACTTGTAAGCCAAAATTAAAATACTGAAAAATTGTTGTGGTAGATTGGGGAAATCTATAGCCTTGAAGATGGCCAATAAATTATAAGAGAAAAATGTTACATTATAGTGAGGCTGAAGAGTAAATGAAGCATGCAAGACATCATGATGCAGTGTGTTTGGTATAGCTACTGATTGAAATCTGGCAACCCTACCAAAGGGAGTTTTATATGGGCAGCAACCTCAGATAGTCCGATATGTTGGTAACTTTATGCATTTCATTTTATTTTAGGAGTAAATTAGCCTTTAGCTTACTTTCAGGCTCCAGTTACACCAGTGCTTTTCCACACAACACAAAAATATCTGGAGTGTAACAACTTTTTAACTTTAGCGTTTCTAACTTGCTTGGTTTGGCGTCGTTCTTCCCCCTGAACAAGCACAGACTCCAGCTCAAAGCCACGTGGCGGATGTTCTGCACTTGTGGGTTAGAATGCCTTCTAGCACGAGGCTCAGAGATTATTTATGAGGCATACTATATAGCCAGACTATAGCATTGCACATTTTAGCCAAGTCCCACAGCAGTTAACAGGTTAACATTCAGTATAGTAAATCGCAATTGATCAATGTTCACCACAGCAAAACATCTGTACTGAAATATTAATGAGGCAGAGCTACAGTAACACACACAGCCACAACACAGATCACAACTGTGGAAATCTGAATGCTTACTGCACTTTCACTGTTAAAGAACTAGATGCATTGAAACAGTGTCTTCTGTGTTCTGTTTCCTGACTCTGCTCATACCTCTGATGTGTTGGATTGGATTCTGATTAGGCTTCCCGATCTCCAAGTACTGTTCAATCCATCACCAATCGAGCCAAGCATGCAAATCAATTCTGGGAATGAAATCGTTCCTGAAAGACTTAGTAATGGAATTCCCTTTTTATTCTCCTTAAGGGTGTCTCTTCATCTCTGGATACAAAATTTGCATTTTGAGTGGAAAGGGAACAGAAAAGGAAAAATAAAAATGTCTTTTAACTCAGCAGTGAATATGACGGGTGGAAAGCAGACTAAATCATAAATGCTAACTGAGGATGACGGGCATCTTATCTCCCTAACCACATTCACAATTACTTGCATCCCTGGTAAAGATAAGTTAAAGGGTTATAGGAACTCATCCCTTTGAATAATTAGCTTAATCTCACACTGATAAAATGTAAAAATCCGACCTTTCAGCAAAGCTGCCTTCCATGGTTGTCTGTCACCTGGTATATATATAAACCCCATATAAAAAGCAACCTAAATGATGTATAAAATAAAGAATAGATGCCGCTTTTGGCTTTAAAAACGTTGTGTTGTGATTTTATTATTTATTTATTGATACAGGATTTACAACAATTAATGATTTTTCTCACTGTGAGATGATGCTAATTCTAAAATATGCTTCTTTCTATTCATCCTTATCAGAAGTGCAAATAAATGTTTTAATTAACACTGTCATTATAAGCACCTTGGCAAATATTATTTTTGCTTTCCTTGAGGTTGAGACTGTGTAACGATCCTACTTTGTTAATAAGCTAGCTGGAGCCTGAAGCATGTTCACATTAATTATGACAGCTCGCAGGGGATCCTTCACAGCACAGCACACTGTGGTATCATTAGAAACAATCACACCAACCCTGCCAGTGCAGATGCTTCTCTTGCAAAGACATCATTTATCCACTTGCTATTAGGGGTCCGGTTCCCAATTGAATCTACATATGCTGCCGGGCATGCACGGTGACCTGAGACCAAGTCAACATCTGACTCCTAATGGAAAGGACACGGGAGGTCCTTATGGAAAGCTCTCTTAAAGTAAGCCTCCTTTTAAATCTACCCAACAGGATTAAACACAAAGAACCGCTTTAGTCAAAACTGGATTAATATAAACATTAAAGTATATATATACAAGGACAAAAACGGATTTTGGTAATTTAATATGTATCCAGTGCATATACACAATTTAAATATACACACTTGCTGTTACACATACTATTTTTTACCTTTTGTAAACCTCAACCTTAAATAACCTCAACATACCCAATAACTACCTTTTACAACCTTGTGGATCATTGTTAGATCATGTCTCTCACTGATTTGTCTACCATTTTACAAAAAGCTAGGGATGACTTAATAGGCAAATGGACTATCAATTTCACAATGATTTATTTTAAATATTGTCTATGGAATTCAGGTCTGGAGATTATCTTATTAAATATGTCTTAGTCCATTGCTTGATTGATGTTTCCTTCAGAAATCTATAATTTCCAAGTGCCATGTGCAGAAAATCCGCCTCATATATCGTGATGCTCCAACATACATACTTAAATAGTGTAAAGGTTTTGTACCTGTCAATTACACATTTTTTTAAATGCAATGTCTTTACATATTTATTTTTATTGCTTATAAATTAATATTTTTTGTTCAGATTTGTAAGTATGAAGTAAAAGAAGCAGATATATTCATTGGAATAAAAATAAATTTGGTTAGGTAATGCCAATCAATTCTTACAATATGGTAAGTGCTTAAAGCAGAAACTGTACATATTTAATATGTTTGAATATATCTACATACAGTACATTATACCTATAAGAGTTCGTCCTTTGCTTAATGTAGTTATTTTCTTTCTGCTTATGACTTTTTTAATTCAAATGAGTAAAGTAATTGTGTTGCTGTTGCGTGAGATGAAGAAGGAAAGTAAATCCATAAAAATGCAGAAATAAACACAAGTGCCACTTAACTATTTTTAAACTCTTTGTTTTGCACATGGTGTCAATTTGAATCTTTGTAAAGGAGCTCATTTACGCATTTCTGACTTTATAGTCTTTAACTTGCCGAAACCACACTACCATGAGAGTAAGCAGTTGTGCTTTTACAACCTTTTGATTTGCAACTGATTATTTTCCTTTGCTAAGAGAGTACATAAGACACCAAACTTTTATAAACTTTTTTTATTTACTAAACGAGTATGAGCTAAAGGTTCTTATATTAGATTGCGTTGTATGCGTTTGTGTTCACAGACTCTCAAGAAAACTTAGCAACGTATCTGAACACATACATTCTCAATGCATTTTTAAAAAGAAGGATAAGCTGATCATAAGGTTTTAATAAGGCTGAGCTTCCTGAGTCTGTATATGCATGCTTACAGCTGACCACACATAGGGGAACCCCATCAACCGCAGGCTACAGTTTTCTATTCACAGACACTCATCCTGCTCCCTGCTTTAGATTGATGTGCCCAAATCTTTACCATCTTCACCATCTACATAATGAGCTCCAGACTTGTAGCTTACTTTAAATCCCTGAGGAACAGATGGCTTCTATGGTACAAAACACACAACAATCCTTATCAAATCCCCAATGTAATGACATATACCTGCACAGCATATAACAGTTGAAAAAATATGTGATTTAAATACACAACAAATCAAGAAAATAAAAATTTGTCCTCCGTGTTTTCACCGAATCCGTGCAGTGAAACTCACGTGCACATGCTAGTGAACACTAGGGGTGTACTGTGGGCAGCTCTAACCACGGCACCTGTTAGAGGTTAGGTGCCTTGCTCAAGGGCACTTCAGTCATGACCTGCCGGTAACCTTCCGATCACAAGCCAGGTTCTCTAAACACCAGCCCATGGCTGCCAAATATGTGTTTAAGATTTGTTGAATTGAAGATAAGTTACCCTCTAAAGTTGTGGTTATCATTAATAAAAATACTTGAGGTAAACTCCAGAGTGAAGCTTCTTTCTGGCATTATATTTTTAATTGTAATGCAAAGTCAAATTTAACTTGACACTGAATTCCCATCATTAATAGCATAAGAAGAAGAAGAGCCATTATTTGTCATTATACATATACAGATGTACAGTACAACGAAATTCTTTCTTCGCATATCCCAACTTTGGAAGCTGGGGTCAGAGCACAGGGTCAGCCATCACACAGCGCTCCTGGAGCAGTGAGGGTCAAGGGTCTCGCTCAAGGACCCAACAGTGGCTGACTAGCAGAACCAGGATTTGAACCCCCAATCTCTGGTTGATAGTCCAAAGCTCTACCCACCAGGCTTGTTGGCTAAAATGACGAAATTTAAAATGTCCAAAACAACATTTATAATAGGGAAACATGGCTTGTAATGTATTTCACTCTGGTTCACTATTAAGGCTGGTTCACTACAACACATTCTGCATTGGTGTTTCATAGAAAGTTACAATTTACAAGATTGTAGTGTGACTGAGGCTTCACAAAGGTTAGTTCATATTACTACGAGTTTAAAAAGTCATAAAACATTTCACAAGGTCTTAAAAAATCATTATTTTTTAACCTTAATATATTTTCACAAAAATACACTCATTCACATCTGTACTTTTCATAAAGGTTCGATTTTTACAAACGTAATATAGCAGACTGACTCCCCAGTCCAGCAGCAGTTTAAGAGATTACCCTGGTCAGGCCTCCACCATTACCAAACTCAACAGGCTTAGAAAACGTCTCCAACATGTGGGTGACACATCAAATAAAGTCTCGGTTAAACCAGAAATGCACAATTATAAGCACTTCACATAGATTAAGATTTATGAGCACGACGTTTTCCACGCTAGAGGAATAAAAGCGAAATGTGTATATATAACTCAGAAGAATAGAAGACATGTTTACGCCAAGTTCTTTTCTGTCCATGTGGCATTGTAAATAAAGCTCCAGATTTCGGCTCCATGACCCTAATTATGCATTTCTGTGGTTGCAACGAGGGTGAAGTGGATTGGAGAAACATGTCAAGCTTGGTGCCACAAAAGCACCATCATTTAACCAATGATTAAACCTTAGCCGTAAACATTGCCTTCAAAAGTTCTGTCAAATAATGAACGTGGGAATCTTGACAGAAAGAAAATTCTGTTTGAGGATCATGGATGTTTAACCTCTTGAAAACATGCACTGGAGAGAAATGGTTACGTTCATCTTTTTTTAAAATACAGACTTAATCTGCAGATTTAATCACAGAATGGTAATCTTTAGACAATCTGGTATAAATAAACCTTTCTAGTCTGCAGCTGTTTCGGAGCAGATGTGCATCACTGTACAAATTTCATTGGTTTAAAAAAATGGTTTTTAATGTTTTTATTTTTTTATAGATTATTTTGGATTCGATTTATTATTTTAGATTATTTTGGATTATTATTTATCTAGTTATTATTATCAATATTATTATTACTTTTTTGTTTATTATTATTGATCATTTTTAGTTCGTATAAAAAGGGTAAATGTTCTTTTAGGTTTTATTTCTAAAATAAAAATACTACATTTTTACTATCATCCTTATAATTAATCCTCCCACCAACTAACACTGCGACTTGTGTGCCACTCAAGGTCTCAATCCCGGCTTTGAGAATGATCACATAAAGAAACAACTGTGGCTCTCAAAAGATAATAAAATACAAAGACCAGGAGAGAAAGAGATTACAAGGTGATAGAAGGCTAGCATGGCCATGTGTGTTCCATTATTACTAAAGCTAATGTCGTCACACTCTCACCGCCGTAGAAGAAAAAAGCAGACCCTGCAGCTTAAAAAAATGTCTGTTTAAACCAGCCTAAGCCCATTCATTAGCGGAGAGAGAGCTTTTGAGTGCACAGGCACTTAAACCACATAAGCAACAAGGACAAAGAATGCTGACAGGTGTGAGATGGAAAGCAAAAAGAAGACAAAGAATAAGAAAATCTGGGCACAAGTATGGGTACTGAGACCTGAAAAGCCCTTTCTTCGTTGTCTGTAGAGAGCATGCTGGTTAATTCATTATTTTACAACAAATTCACACAGAATAAAGCATTTTTCAGACAAAACACAAAATGCTCCAATGAATGTCCACCCCAAGGCCCACATGAATATTGTAAAGTCTCTCAGTGGGTCATTAAGATGTTTACATTGTCTTTGTGGCTGTCCAGTGAGAAATTCCACTCCTCAGACACGAATGGGACTAATTAACAAAAGAAACAGGCTGTGTTCAGACAGACAGCTCACATAAAAAAAACACAATCCTCTGTATGTCTGAAGATTTTCTGGAGTCTTAAAAACTTGAGATCATGACCAAAAAAAAAAAGAAAACCACAGGATACGTATCATCAAAATGGAAATGCTTCAAGATGCCGGCAGACTGGTGGGGGTTAGTTTAAATCCTGATACCAAAAAAGGAGACAAGGAGTGTGCAGACCATCATATCACACATCAGAAACATAAAGCTTGAGATTATTAGATCAATGGAGATTTATTAACAGATACAAAGACAGGACTTCAGCTCTACATGAAGAGAATTAAGTCCAGGACGCATTATTCTCACAAGAATAATGAAGAAAATCTTCTTAAGGAATACTTCACCAATTGATTAGCTGGTTACATAAACACGCAATTACTGTAGCTTAACCACACATACTCACGAGTTTGAAAATCAGCTCTGCTATTGGCCAGCCAGGTGTTAATAAGAAAACAAGTGGCTTGTCTGTGGGAGGGAAGGCTGAAGGGATTTCTCATAACTGCTGAAAACACAGAAATGTACAGAGGCGGGGGATACTGGGATTGGCTACTGCATTTATACTTTATCTAAAACAACTTACTGTGTTAAGCAATTAAGGTTAAAGGGCCGTGCTCAAGGACCCCAACGGTGCTAACTTGGAAGTCAGGTACAGTCCTCCTCGGTCAAATAAAAAAGTAAAATATACCCAGTGAATGTGTCCCCATTTTCTGCAATCTTTGATTTACTTGTATGTGTGCTTGCTGTCCAATTATCAAGGTTCAATATTAAAAAATAGCAAATAGACCAGGGTCCAGCTATTGAACTATTCAGATTGGTGCACACCCACTTCAAATCTGATTAAGAACCAATGTGAACAGGAGGAAACGCAACAGAAAAAAAGTTGTTCATAAATAAAAAAAATCTTAAAAACATTTAATTATAAAATTCCTTCCAGAAATTCTCTCTATTATCATTTACAAAGGGAACAGACTGGAACGCATCCCCTTAGGATCAAAAGCTCAAAACTGTCCGTTGTAGAACCATGCTGACAGCTGTGCTAACATGCTTCATCCAGTTTTCCTCCCTATCCGGCCTCTCCCTGCAGCCAGGTCACAAAGCTCAGACAGGAAGCCTTCTCACCAGTGTGTGTGTGTGTGTGTGTGTGTGTGTGTGTGTGTGTGTGTGTGTGTGTGTGTGTGTGTGAGTGCAGCAGGAGATATGGTTCAAGCAGACAGGAAGTTTAAGAGGGCAGAGGCATCACGCTTGTTCTTACACCATGGGTATAAGATTGAAGTGTAGCTTCAATTGATGAACTGTCCAGATATTGGACACCAAACACCAAACTATGCATAAGCCTGCCTAGAACAATCATTAATTATGTACAGAACAGGATGTTGTATATATACAACAACAGAATAGAATGCCTTATAGAGTGCCATATAAACATATAGAGGTACAGTAGAACAAGTCAGAGCGAGTCAGAGCGAAGGGTCAGTCATTGTACGGTGCCTCTTGATTAGCCAAAGTTAAGAGTCCCAAGGAGTCCCAACAGTGGCTGCAGAGCATTTCAGTTGATAGTCTAAAGCTTTACCGACTAGGCTTCCCAAGTCACCTTTTAATGTTATGAAAGTCACCAGACCCATCACAATAGAAACCAGCAAATAAGTGAATAAAATAAGACCCATCACAATGGAAACCAGCAAATAAGTGAATAAAATAAGACCCAT
>JAYDZG010000009.1:20766048-20779675 GCA_034509265.1 Microcambeva bendego | reverse complement strand
GATATTGTTGTAACTAAAGTGTACAACCTACTTTTTCAACCAGGAATGTCTAGTGTCTGGGATGGGTGGCACATATATAAACTGATATAAAATCAGAACCACCACTACCTTGGGAAAAGCGGGGGTTATAATATTGTTTTTTCAATTACTGGGTTTACATAACAACAAAAGAAAGATGCTAAATCCACAGTGAATAGAAATGTGATTTTGAATAGAAAATATTTTTAAGATGTATTATTTTGCAGCTTGCAGCATTTTAAATATAATCGGTTTGTTGCATGGAAACATTGCATATGAATTTAAAGCATGTTAATATGAATTTAGTAATTACTGCATTTCGGCTAGGATTTCCTGTTTCTACCATCCAAACCATGCAGGATGTGGATTGGCCGTGCTACAACTCTAGCAGTGAAGGGGTTAAGTCAGCAATTAATTGCGTAAATGTTTGAGTGATGATGTGAGATGGACTGGTGCAATGTTTTCAAGACACTATTTTGGCATGCACAACCCAGACCGTGGTTATTCTGATACACTAAATCAATAAAGCTGTAAAAGTAAGGTGTAGATAGGGCAAAGGCTCGAGATAAGAGCCACACGGTATCATATTTCATGCCGAGCAAACATCTTCCCCTGCTTCCCGACATGAGCGGAATACGTGTGAGAAAGATTAGTAAGCTTGGCTCATTTTAAACTACTTCAAATAACACTCAAGGAGGACGAGTGGTCTCCAGCTTGGGATAAACCTCCTTCAGACTTTACGAGGTGTAAAGTAAAGCATTCTTTTTTTTTACCCCCCTCTTTAACTCCCTTGACGATTTGAATTTGTAAAGCCAAGGGAAATAATTGTATATGGGTTTTATGATTTGAAAAGTGTCAGCTAGATTGACCAAGCCCTGTCCTGGGAAGCAAAGCCACCATGTAAGTGTGGACTTGGTGCATGACAACAAAAGATTTGAATTGTTTACCATTGCAGCAAAGCCACTGCTAGGATCATTAAAACACATTCATACAGACACACACACACGCGCACACACACACAGACACACACACACAGACACGCACGCACACACACACATGCATACACACACACAGGCTCAATGTTCTCCAATAGGGATGTTAATTACATAATTATATGACTAATAAATCATTGTCAAAGTTGGGAGTCCAACACTAACACTTGATATTTTAACTGAGAAAGTGAGTTGTGCTGCTTGCCAATGCAAAAAATGAGTGTTAGGCTGAATTAGGAAGACGATCAGTATCAAAGAAAAAGACAAAAAAGCACTACAAATACACGGCACATGGTCAAGTATCATGTGCTCAGATACTTTGTGTAACAGAAATGAAAATCCATGTGGCAACGGGAACGGGATATTACCCTAGCACACCAGAGCCGAGATTCTGAAAACCTTTTTTTGAAGCTGGCCTCTGCCATCGATCACCATTAGCAGCAATAAACTCTCATTTAATGTAATCGGGGATCTTCAGCAGAGGTAGAACAAAGGATTACGCAAATTTGGGAGAAAATGTAAAAATAAATAGAAAAATGTCCTCCACAGCAATTAAATAAACATGGGTTTCAATGTTTCAAAAAAAGGAACTTCAGAAAGTAATATCAGGCAGTAAGATACAGTCAAGGACAGCATACACAACCAATTGACAGGGATTGTTTATAGAACATCTGTAAGGAATATGGGATACTTCCTAGTACAAATAGAAAAGGCCACAGAGAGTAGGAGAGAACAACATGCTAAGCTCCTCTGGGAACTGCAGATCCGGACAGATGAAAAACTAATAGCAGAACACAAGACATAGAAATAATAAATGTATAAAGAGCAGAGACAGTCGTGGTGATGGACATGGCAACCCAGAGTATAAACCAAGGTAAACACAACTCATCATTTATTTGTTCTAAACTCTTTGTTTTAAATTTTATAGTCTACACTATATTCTGCAGTATAAAACAAGAACTTCACAATTATTGAGTGCAAATCAGGTTTTCCTGTCACATCTATTTGCTTGCACAAAATGTTTTCTATAGAATAAATTACATGCTTTCTACCTGGCAAACCTGGCACCTGTTTGGGAAAGGAGCATTCCTGCTCCAGCATGACTAGCTCTTTTAAAAGTGGTCTGCAGAACCCCGACCTCAACCATGTTGATCGCCTTTGAGATGAAACCACAATTCATGACATACAAAAGGTCAGATTTAATCGAGTCTACACTTTCACTTGTGGCATTTAGCAGAAACTATTTCTCAAAATGTTTTACAGCTGTGACCAAATACAACGTAACTGATCATTTAAATGTTAATGGCCTAGCTCAAGCACATTAAAGTTACACTGACAACTTAGTGGCAGTGGTGTTGTACAGCAGCTTTCTGGTCAATAAAACAGTACCTTAACAGCTTCTAATTGCTTGTCTAGTACCTTAACCAGTGATCTACAACTGCCTTAAAAGCCTAAAACCAACACCCCCAACTTTAAAACTATCAAATTCAAGTAAAACAGAACAGACTGTGTGGACAAAGGTATATGGATATCCTCCCTTACTGTCCATTTAAATGAGTACAGTGGTTGCCTAGTGAATGGAGCTTTTGGCCATCAACCAGTCATTTTATCTCCAGACTCTGCTATGTTGGGTGCTTGAGCAAAACGCTAAACCCGGTCTTCTCCAGGGGCACTTTGAAACAAGCAGGGGTATGCAAAGAAAGAATTTCATTGTGCTGTACATCTGTAAGTAAATAAATCAGTTGCTTCCAATTTAGTAGCCATAGCTAGGTAAAGGTTTGTTGACAGTGACCCTGTGTCAAAAGCAAGATCAATATGGACATGGTTTGGTGAATAAAAGTGCAAAAGGGCAAAATCGACAGGCAACCCTGAAAATTGCAGATTATTGGAATTGATTAGATTAGTTTTGTTGTGCAAGTGTACAATGTGCACTGACAATAAAATGATTTCATATATTTTAAGGATGGAGGAATGGCACTGGCCTACACTGGGCCCTGCAAATCAACCCCATTGACAGACAAAATAAAAAAATGGTCAAGCTTAAAAATGTTCTTTTCAGTAAAGAGGCAACTCAATATTAATAACATGGATTTAAATATGACGTGTATGTAAGGAGCTTATGGTCAGGTATCCATATACAGTATAAAATGTGTCAAAAATATCTCAAGGTCATTGTGTTACCTGTTTTGAAGACGTGGGATGTGATCATGGACAGCACAGCATTGCAGAACATAAGAGAAGAAAAAGAGAAAAAGTGTAAAATTAGAAAACTGGAATAGGATGAATTCAACAGATGTGAATGATGACTTCAGACTGAACAGCTTTTGTCTCTATAAACATTCTGAAAAATGTGCTGAAGTCACTTCTAATCATCACTCTTCTCATTCCAGCTGCTGGTGTGTAGGACAAACAGGGCACTTGTGTGCCACCATCCACATGCTTTTATCTCTTTAATAGACACCGTCTGAAGATGTGCCACGAGATGACTAGCCTGAGGCAAGCAGCCCTCTATTAAAGTGGGTTAAAGCCCAGAATGTGCTTTAGTTCATCGTCCCACTGGTGGCCTCTGAATTAGTCACAGAGTACAATCAGAGCAAAAAAAACTGAGAACTGGACATGAACAAATCAGCCCGACTGAAGCCCCAATCCTACCGATTCATCGCTTACAGTTAGAAAATCCGGAACAATGGATTAAAGTCTGGACCTTAGAGCTGATTGAGGTCAGCCGTGGTGATCTCCTTTCATCAATACAAAGCAAAAAAGCCCAGCAAGTAAAATTGCCAGTGGCCACTAGCCAAGTTTTCAGCTAGGGAAGCTTGCCTTCATCTCCCACTAATGATCAGACCAGCAGTGACCAGAACAAACAACCGGCCACATGCAAACCATCTGAATAAAGATTTCTGAGAACAGAAACAATACACATTTACATGTCTAATGGTTTAAGGAATGGATCCAAACATCAAATAATTAACAGACATTCTTCTAGATGATTACACTGTTATGTGAGACATAGGCTAAAAGCTGAAGTCTTGATAAAATATATTAAACTAACTTTTAAATACATATTTCAACTCTGAAAACAATGGAAACAATTTTGATATTATTCCAATATTGTTGTGTTGTGGTTGGCTGAGAGGCACCAGGAAGGAAGATGCACGCACAACAACAACAAAAGAAAAACAGGCTTGCAGGTAACAATAGGATTTAATTTAAGAATAAACACATTAGCTCAATTTCAATTTGACACCTTGTATTCAAGTCCAGAAGTACAAAGTGTCCAGTAGTCAAATATTTGTCATGATATCTTTCATACTGATAAATACCACAACTTCTACTAATTTTAGACCTTGAGTTCGGAAGATATCAAAGATCAATAAAAGAACTTACGACAGAAAAATCAAACACGAGTTGATAAGATTTTCTGTTGAAGTTTGAAGGATTGTGCATGAAGCACTCTGATGGTAACTGGGGAATTCAGAAGAGCCTGCGAGGCTTTCATAAAAGGGGCTTGTCAGTTCACGTTCAGCTTCCACAGCTGGAAATGCTTGTATAGGGTCTTAATAAATACAGCCGCTCTCTCCAAACAAGCCCCGGAGAGGAAGTCGGCACTGCCCTTTACAACACCTGTCAGAATGGCTAGTTTTTTTACTCACCAAGGCCAATCAGTTACGCCTTGTAAAACACTAACCTTCTCTACTGAGATTTTTAGACACTGCTTCCATTCTGGACTCATTCTTTATAAAAGATGTGTATTATAATGCATAGAACAAATGCACCGAGGCATAGAGTACATGAAAGTTAAAGTGATAAGACAATGGCACACAAGTCAAAACTGACCACAGGTCTGGGATTTAAACTTGGTTTAAACTTTTTTTCCTTAGAAATGTGTCTGTGTTTCTATGTCCAATGAATTAAGAGCATTTGAGAGGTCAGGGGCTGATGTTGGACAAGACGGCCTAGCTATCAAATTCATCCCAAATGAGATTATTGTGGTGGTATTAAGAACAATGGTTTTCTTTCACACCAAACCATGGACCTCTAATTATTAAGGGTGCACTGATACATGTTATTCCATGGATTGAACCTATAGCTCTCAACCACTGCCACACAATCTAAGAAAGTACTTGAAAACAATAATGGATCTAAAATATCTTTCTGGTTTAATGTTGTAATAGACTTCTAAAGGTCAGGGAAATTCAGCTCAGAGAAATGAAATGTTCCGTGTTTTCTGTCATGTTTCATGCTTTGTTCAGTCACTGATTTAGTAGCATGATTGCATAGCACGTTTAGGTTGTATCTGAGTCTTGTTTCTGTCTGACTTCCAGCCCTGAAGCAACGATCAACTGGATGTATCCCGTGCTGCTTGAGCTCTAAATGTAATTACACTGATCCAGAGGGCACGGATGTAAATCACAGCAGGAGTTTAGGGTTCTCTCTGACTCATCTACAGAGGTTTTACTCATTACGTTCACTATGTACTAAATCAATTGACAGGTCCTGGGTGCATTGCTTGAACACTCATCTTCAGAAGATAGACTGTACATGTAGGCCACTCGGATAAGAGTTCAGTCCCTGGTCATCTAAAGACTTTGCAACTGTAGGACAAGCGGCACCTTGGTGGTGGGAACTTGCCCTCAAGCGGTCCTCAAAACTCCTCATATTGCCTTATTTATACATTCCTTCTACCAAGTTTCCTCCTCTGTATATTGGATGCTGTTACTGTAAAAGTCAAAAAGATAGACAGGCATATAGATATTATAAATAATAGATAATACCGGCTAATAGGGCTTTACAAGCAGTGAGACATACATAAGCATGAATCTGCTCCAGTGGGTGAAAAATAAGCTGGGAGGAACAGCTATGACAATGACAAATTCAGCTCTAACAGAAGGAGATGTCCTGTGTGAGAGGCATGGTAATTTGCAATTGAAACTATCTCATTCGAAAGCCTCGGTGTTTCTCTCCTACAAGACTCTCAATGCTGGCACTTAAAATCGTTAAGGCCTGAATGACATTCTCCGACGTAAACTGAAAGCTGGCACTTTCACATAGATGACATCAACAGAGCATGGGATTGATGCAACCGGAACAAATGAAAGAATTCAAGGTCACGAGACAGCATTAAAGAATAGTTTTCATTAATGTCTTTTTAAACTACACAACCCATGACCCACGGTGAAAAAATTCTAACAATTTCCAAAGCATGACAAGGCTCCTGCGTTTTATACTGAATTAACATTTTTATTGTTGGTGAACCGCTGGCCTGATCTAAACACAAGATTTGATTACTTTTTCCACCAAGCGGCTGATTGCTGGATTAGTCGTTTCATATGTCAAGCCATTATTGTGCAATTAAATGCACATTTAGCAGGCAAGCAACCAAAATAAGGGGGCCTACCGCCCACCAATTCATCTGTTCCTTTTGACACCTAGTATCAATCACCAAGCCTGTTTACTCACACAAACACATGTCTTAAAGTGTCAAAAGTGTCGTTAGTAGCTCAGACAATTTCTTTAGTACAAATACAGGTGTATAAGTTGCATTTAATATGTAATAGTTAGCTAACCCTGATCTATTTAACCAAAAGTATGTGAACAAACTAATTTAATTCAATAGTCCATGTGTTCTAGCCACACACGTTGCTAACAGGTGTAATAAATCAATGACTCATATAAATAAATTATGTTTCAAACTTTATGGCAGCACTTTAAAGAATTAATCTGTTTCTGAATGTGTGTTTGTGCTTCTCTGGTGATTAAAGTAAATAAGTAAATAGATTCATATTACATTTTTGTGTCTACAAACGTATGATTATGATTAGCTCTCATCTACATAAAAGGGAAAAACATTAGTCCTACAAAATATCAATATAAAAAGGGTTGTCACGCTTTTCTTCTTGATCAATATAAAATCATTAAAGGAAATGAACTTCTAAAAATAAATTATTAGGCTTATTATGATTATGATATTAAACCCTAATGTTCTAATACGGACATCTTCATAGTGACCTTGTGTAATAGGGTGATTTAAGATCATGTGTGTCATGTGTTGACGGCATGCTTTTAGAAAATAAAATAAAGATCTAGTACTTTTTGCACCTTTTTTGTATTCAAGTAATGTCGATTGAGTCATACATGATGGCAAGAGATAAAAAAATAAAAAAATTAATTGATCACTGATTACTAATGACTCAAAAAACAGTGAGCCAAATCTCTCCAAATATCTCAAAAGACAAATTTTTTTAAAAAGCTCTCTATTTTGTGTGTTTTCCTTAATAACGATAATTGACCATTTTAGGGATTCCAGCAGGGAGCGGGAAATAGTACATGATGATGAACAAGAGTTTACAAGAGTTCATTTCTACACCAGCTGCAGAGATTTTCTCTCTTACAAAGCATTTGCGAGAGCCGCCAAATGACCATCCCACCAAATGAATCTGGATCTCAGGCTGCTCTAATCAAATGGGTCGATCAAAGAGAGTGGCAGCCAACCCTCATTAGAGACCCTAGAAGCTACAGCTAAATGAGGGCTGATCAGAGAGTGTGACCGAAGCCTAAGAGTTCATGAGTGATTCTTTGTTTTAAGAGGCCGAGAGGTTTCGAACGAGAACGCCGAGGGACTCAAACTTCTAGCAGTCGCTCTCAGATAAGCAAATATTTCTGAAGTGTGTTTCAGCAGGTCTGCTTCATTTAAACCGGTTCTAATTAGTCAGGATGTTTACACCACGAGACAGCTGGCTGGTGAACTATAATTGGCCCAAACCTCGTGGGAGAAACCAAGCATTGAAGATCACGAGGAGATATTATTTCTGCCATCGTCTCGCTCATAAATCTTCATATCTGTGATGGAAGGTCTGCTGGGGCTCATACTCAACACACTGTAAGCTCTAAATGGAAAGAGCAGACAGATTTGGAATATTTCTGGCAGGATAGTACTTAAGAAAGCAGTCTTTTTAATAAAACCACATGCCATTTGATTGGGAATGTGTTTGTTTTTACATACTTGACCTTTATTAAACGGAAAAGAAATTAACAGCGGAGCTGCACTGAGGGAGGATTTTCACTTTAGCTGGTTGTAAACGTCTTGATCCCACAGCTCATCCGTAACAATGAACACAAACCGTGCTATCATCAATCTTCAGTGGCTGGTTGTAAACCTCTGACGAGAAGTTCTCAGTTTATAATTGATAACTGTCCAAAATATTCATCATGTATATATATATGGATTAAATCATCAGTAACTTAGGTGGACCAGCAAGATTTTCTGCTAGCACACCAGTGCCAAGAGTCTGAACTCCGGGGTTCAAAACTCGCAACTGCCACCTGTCGGCTGGGGCCACGCGAAAAGGTAGCTTTACAAATTTGGTCATTTTGACAACCTGAAAATGAAAAATATATCAAGTAAATTTGCTTCTAATTTTGCCCCTGTGTACCAAGTGAGGTCAATAAAGACAGTTTAATGAGTTTGGTATAAAGGCACAGAGCCCTGACCTCACCGAGGACCTTTGGGATTAAAGTGGATGTCAATTGTGAGGCACAAACACACTCCATAAGCTGTTGCCCATGGTTTTGAAACAGAACGCCCATCAAGCTGATGGTCCTCATATATGAAAAGTGAACTTAATTTGACAGACCTAGTATTGGCCTGATGCATGCTTTCCCAGGCTTTCCTATTATGTTACATCTATGTGAACTCTTCTGCAAAACCAAATGCCATTAATCTAAATGTGTTTGTTCAACAGATGTTTATTAATAACAAAGAAATCAATCATTTAAACAGTTAGGTCAATAGTATAATGATTATGTGATAAAGCAAGATGGAGTAAAGTCTGTAGTCACAGAACAATTTTGGATTATTACTGATTACTAATCACTCCGCATATTTGATAGTACGCCTAAGGCTCATATTATTAAAGTGCATTTAAGCAGCTACTAATGTTTGAGAAAATACAATTATGAGCTAAGCTTATCATATGAACTGTGTACACATTTACTAACTAGAACCCATCTGTTGCTTCATGCACTGTCTTTCTTTTTTACCCTATTCACCAACAGAAAGGAACCCCTACTGCCCAGACATACATAATTTTACTGCAATGACATTACCATGGTAGTGTCAATTAATCTTTCTCAGCTCTGTTGGAATAGCTTGTGCACCTTCACTTGTGAAAAATTATGAGTCTGGCTATTGACTTCCTTCTCACTTAACATGTGTTAAAATGCTATATGATGGTGTGATGTAATAGTGGAATTATATTACTGATCTGCACGACTGAACTCACACACCACTGCATTTTGATCAAATTTCATCAGTGTTTCCATGTCACTATGGATATTCGAATGACTGGATCCAGCCCCCGGGCTCCTTCCAGAAATGAGCATTTGTCATCTGTAGAGAGCAACAATTCAGCCAATAAGACATTTTAACCCATTGAAATTTGAGATGGAGTAGGAACTAAGACTTTTGTTCAGTATGCTGTAGCATGCTATGCTATGTATTTGTTTGTATGTACAGTACATCCAACAATCCATCCATCCATTTTATGTAAAAGGATTAAAAATCAATCATGACTCATACATCTACATAAAACAATAACTAATTGTCAAAAGTATATATAGTAATGAAGCCTGTATGCTATTATTTTAGGCAGGGCATCACTTCTCTTGAAGTTCAAAAACAAAACAGCCTCCCACTAATTCCTCTCAGAAGATCAGAAAGGAGATCAGAAAGGAGCAATGCTCTCAAAAAAGAAGATCACCAAAGTCAAGGACATGTCTGTTGCTCCCTGTGGGCAAAGATTCAGCCCCTTCGATAATAAATCCCTTTCAGAAGTGAGATAGTAGATACCAGAGCCTTAACCCAGAAAGACAGAATTAACAAAATAAGCACTTCCCATCTCAACTTGTCAACTTGTGCATGCCCAAATCATCGTAAGATGATTCATCGTAAGTGATGGTGTAAGACTGAATGATGCCATGCTGCAGGCATCCAGGTCTGAGGTAAGTATCAGCTAAAAAAACACAGCCTGCATACCACACATGCTGGCCCACAGCTGCTGTCTAATACACCCATTCCAGCTGTTACTGACTAAATGAAGAGGAACAAGAAGCAAAAAGCAGGAATGTTAACAATAACTGAACCTGTCCATTTACAGATTTGGATTGTAGACTTGAATTAGACCTTTAGCCTAGAATCAGAAAAGTGCAACATGACTAAAAGTATCTGGACATGTGACCATTAGCTGGAGTCTTCCCTCAGAAATGAATTGCACACTCCACACTTCAGGAAATGCAGTCATATGGTTCTGCTCTTTTGACTTGAATGGGCAAGAAATCTTAACCTTAAAAAGGTTCCAATTAATCCCAAATAGGTTTATGGTAAGGACTCAGGACATAGGAGCTTGTCCACACCAATATTCAAGGGATCTACAAAAAGTGTCCGTAGTGGTCAGGTAGAAGAGAGCATTTAGTCCTTTGAAGAAGATTTTTACGAGATTGCGATGTCTTCATGGAACTTGCTTGGGCACAGCGACATACCAGACAAGAAAATGGCTGAAACAGAGTACTGACTTCAGACAAAAATGTATCCTCAAACAAACAACAAGGAAAAACGAGACACACCACTGCCATACAACTCAGAAGAATTTTATTCATTATGTACGTGTGAAGCCATTAAACACTTTTTATCAGACAGCGGAGGATTCCAGTTTCCTACTGAAAGCTTTACCATGCACAGATAAACACATTGTAATATTGCTTTGCCACTTCTGTCTGTAACTTGATCAGGCAGCAGCAGGTGGTTTCCCGTCCACTTCTTTCCCTACTCAGACATAAACAGTTGTGTCTGCTGAATGGTCCACAACAGTAGACTAGCGCATTATACAGTTCTGCCACACAGACACTCCCAAAACTGGACTTATATCAATACAAATATTATTTAGCAACACAATAGACTCGTTTTTCAATTTAAATAACCCCAACATGTCCTCAAAGGTGTGACCTTGTACTGTGTTGGGATGAAAATGAGGCTCCATGCTTTGCTTAGGTGTGTCTGAGGCTTTTCAGGATCTCAAATAAACAAGACCAAAAATTATTGGGATTTGATACTTAAACTGAACTGCAATTAAACTGCAATCCGTAAATGTTCTGCTTGACCTATGATGTAAAAAGACAAAATCCAGCTGTTTTATTAAATTTAGGGAAAAAGAACAAGTAAAAACAAATAAATATAAATGTCGGAAAGCCTTCTTGGACATGCTTTCATTGTGACAAAGTTTAGAAGCATTTACAAGGCTATGTGGCTCGTACACGTTTTATGAATATTCTTAAATATCCCTGAGGGAGCCCTGTTTATAGTGGAACCCTTTAAAGATAATATGCTAAGATGATATAAAATAATGAAAACACAAAAGCCTAAGAGACTTTGTGGAATATTTTAGAGCTGATGCAGCTGGCATTGAGAAAACCAAAGATTAGAACAGGCAGGTGAAAGATGCACTCAATTGCTTTGAATATAAGAGAAAGCCCTTCAAGCATCATTGAAGAGAGGTCATAAACAAAACATGGGGCAGCATGACACCAGTAGATTTCTATGCAAATGCAATAACTCATGTTTGTTAATGATCTTAATTCTTGCTTCGCACCTCAATTTTTTTATTAATTTATCTTTAACCTGGGTGGCCCGGAGGCTCAAAGGGTAGACACTGAATTGTCCTATAGGCACCTAGCCCGGATAAATAGGAGGGTTGCATCAGGACAGGTATCACGATCCACCGTGGCGACACTTAACGAGAGCAGCTGAAAGAATGGACACAACAAGGACACATGTTAAGATGATGTTATGGTCTTTTTAGGTCACCCACTGGCACATAAACCCCACTCACACAAATTCAATTTGATTCTGTATGACATTTAATCTCCTTAAAATAAAGAGAGGATAAAGCAGGACTGGGTCAAAGATCCATCAGCACACATTAGCCTTAATCAAAGCCTGTGTCCAGAGTCATTAGCTACTGACTGAAATGAAACAAAACCATTTGAAATCTGACACCAAACTCTTCCAGAGGCTCAGCACACCACTCTGTGCACTACTCTAGTTACTGTAGTCTGCCTGCACTGCCAAGACTTACTGTATTTACATAGAATCTAATGTTTTATTTTATTAAATCTGTAATCCTGCAGACCCTTGAGTCATACTCATAAGCTCCAACTAAATACTAGAGACACGCTTCTGCAAGTGATCCAAAAAGGATACGTCTCAATTTCTAGTAGCACACATCACTTCATTTAAATGTACGAATGTAAAAATAATACAAATCTAATGACCAAAAGAGGATAATTTGACACTTTTTCCTTATTTTGTTCTGTTAAGTCTTATCTGTTGTGAATTAAATCAGATATACATACAGTCTATTTGTGCCCTCTTACAGTGACCATCAAGTCTTGTCCTGCCCTGTATAATCTGACGTCCTCTGAAAGGCCATCATCTGTGAACAGCAGCTCCTTTGAGAGCCGAGTGGGCTCCCCGAATGGCAATCATGTGCACCGACAATCACAGAACCCATTTACTCCCTGTGGAACACGATACAAGTCATCAAATCTCCTCAAACTCAGAGAGAGCACTACCACAGTAATGAAGGCATGCTGGTGAGAGGCGGCCTTCACATCACACAGTGTGACTGAAAAAAAAATCAATAAATCAGGCTTGCTCACAATTGTAAAACATGTCTAGACATCTTCTAGAATGGCTACTGGACCTAGGATTATTTATCAAGGTTTTATTTGATATTAGACCGGTCCTGAGTATTTTTATTACTAAGGCATTGCCAGATTTATGTATAATGGATTCACATTTACCATAATTGTATCATAAAGATGAAATCTTTAGATAAGATTACAGCCTCGTATGGCTGTATGGCAGGGACTCAGTTTAGCTCAAGCAGGTCATACACGCGCTGCTTATCCGCTAATTCAATTACTCGTGATGATCGAGCAAGGCTGTCTTACACCTTGTCTTTACAGTAGACATGTGTTTAACAGTGTTTATAGTTTCTCAGGGAACCACTGACCCTGAATAAAGAGAGAACGCGACTCTGGGGGAAGCAGGTGAAATGGGAACAAAGACCTCATAGATTCTGTACACAACATGAAGAACAAACTTAGTTGAGTAGAAACTTTGTTCTGTTAAAAGGAGAATGCAGACTTCTTTAATGAAAATATGTGCTGGGGCAATAAGAAAACACATTTATCCTAAATACTTTTCACCTTTACTCGGGTGCTTTAGAAAGTCAACACAAGTTTCTAATATAACCCTGGTTGGATCTGTAGCCACCAGTGTTTAGTGGAGTTTATAATCTGAGTTTAAAGTTAATTGATAAGGCTTCTATACTCCTATATCAGAGGATGAGGGGATAGTCAAATGTCCATTAAATAAAATAAAATATAATAATGACATGAATAACACACACATATCTGCCCAGAAGGGTTTTTTTTTTCGGACTGAAGCTAGTTTTAAGCTTCTGACTTCGTCTAAAGCCGCCTTGAGACAACAGCCTTTATAGTAATATGACGCCTGGATCATATGTTCCAGTAGCTTCTAAATTATAGTAGAAGTGCTT